>ML301711.1:68787-85148 GCA_005239505.1 Nicotiana paniculata
TTTTTTCGGGACATCAAATACGACCCAAGGAACCATAACCAACGCTTAAAAATGATCAAGTTACATTTTTTGGCATTTTATACAAATTAAACTAGAATTCCGCCTGTCGTGCCTGTATTATCGCCTGCCATGGTCCAGGCCAGACGCCTTGGTACAGAACCGGCACCGTATAGTAGAATTTTTTCTGGGACATCAAATACGACCCAAGGAACCATAAGCAACGCTTCGAAATGATCAAGTTACATTTTTTGGCATTTTATACAAATTAAACTAGAATTCCGCCTGTCGTGCCTGTATTATCGCCTGCTATGGTCCAGGCCGGACGCCTTGGTACGGGATAGCATGATATTTTTTCGGGACATCAAATACGACCAAAGGAACCACAACCAATGCTTCGAAATGATCAAGTTAAATTATTTGGAATTTATGGCAATTAAACTCGAATTCCGCTAGTTGTGCCTGTATTATCACCTGCCTTGGTCCAAGCCGGACGCCTTGGTACGAAGCCAGTACTGGATCGCATGATATTATTTTGGGACATCAAATACGACCCAAGGAACCATAACCAACGCTTAAAAATGATCAAGTTAAATTTTTGGCATTTTATACAAATTAAACTAGAATTCCGCCTGTCGTGCCTGTATTATCGCCTGCCATGGTCCAGGCCGGACGCCTTGGTACAGAGACGGTACCGGATAGCATGATATTATTCCGGGACATCAGATACGACCCAAGGAACCATAACCAACACTGCGAAATGATCAAGTTACATTTTTTGGCATTTTATGACAATTAAACTGGGATTCCGCCAATCGTTCCTGTATTATTGCCTGCCATGGTCTAGTCCAGACGCCTTGGTACAGAGCCGGTACCGGATAATAGGATATTTTTACGGGACATCAAATACGACCCAAGGAACCATAACCAACGCTTCGAAATGATCAAGTTACATTTTTTTGCATTTTATGGCAATTAAACTGAGATTCCGCCAGTCGTGCCTGTATTATCGCCTGCCATGGTCCAGGCAAGACCCCTTGGTAAAGAACCGGCACCGTATAATAGGATATTTTTCCGGGACATCAAATACGACCCTAGGAACCTTAAGCAACGCTTCGAAATGATCAAATTACATTTTTTGGCATTTTATGGCAATTAAACTGGGATTCCGCCAGTCGTGCCTGTATTATCGCCTGCCATTGTCCAGGCCGGTCGCCTTGGTACGAAACCTGTACCAGATTGCATGATATTTTTCCGGGACATCAAATACGACCCAAATAATCATAACCAACGCTTCGAAAAGATCTAGTTATATGTTTTGGCATTTTATGGAAATTAAACTGGAATTCCGCCAGTCGTACCTGTATTATCGCCTACTATTGTCCAGGTCGGACGCCTTGGTACGGAACCGGTACCGGATTGCATGATATTTCTCCAGGACATCAAATACATCCCAAGGAACCATAACCGACGCTTCGAAATGATCAAGTTACATTTTTTAGCATTTTGTGGCAATTAAACTGGAATTCCACCATTCATGCCTGTATTATCGCTTGCCATGGTCGAGGCCGGACGCCTTAGTACGGAGCCGGTACCGGATAGCATGATTTTTTCTGGGACATCAAATACGACCCAAGGAACCACAACGGATGCTTCGAAATGATCAAGTTACATTATTTGGCATTTATGGCAATTAAACTCGAATTCCGCTAGTTGTGCATGTATTATCAACTGCCATGGTCCGAGACGGACGCCTTGGTACGAAGCCAGTACCGGATCGCATGATATCTGTTCGATAAATCAAATACGACCCAAGGAACCATAACCAACGCTTAAAAATGATCAAGTTAAATTTTTTGGCATTTTATAGAAATTAAACTAGAATTCCGCCTGTCGTGCCTGTATTATCGCCTGCCATGGTCCAGGCCAGACCCCTTGGTATAGAACCGGCACCGTATAATAGGATATTTTTCCGGGACATCAAATACGACCCTAGGAACCTTAAGCAACGCTTCGAAATGATCAAGTTACATTTTTTGGCATTTTATGGCAATTAAACTGAGATTCCGCCAGTCGTGCCTGTATTATCACCTGCCATGGTCCAGGCCAGACCCCTTGGTATAGAACCGGCACCGTATAATAGGATATTTTTCCGGGACATCAAATACGACCCTAGGAACCTTAAGCAACGCTTCGAAATGATCAAGTTACATTTTTTGGCATTTTATGGCAATTAAACTAGGATTCCGCCAGTCGTGCCTGTATTATCGCCTGCCATTGTCCAGGCCGGTCGCCTTGGAACGGAACCTGTACCAGATTGCATGATATTTTTTTGGGACATCAAATACGACCCAAATAACCATAACCAACGCTTCGAAAAGATCTAGTTATATGTTTTGGCATTTTATGGAAATTAAACTGGAATTCCGCCAGTCGTACCTGTATTATCGCCTACTATTGTCCAGGTCGGACGCCTTGGTACGGAACGGTACCGTATTGCATGATATTTCTCCGGGACATCAAATACATCCCAAGGAACCATAACCGACGCATCGAAATGATCAAGTTACATTTTTTAGCATTTTGTGGCAATTAAACTGGAATTCCACCATTCATGCCTGTATTATCGCTTGCCATGGTCGAGGCCGGACGCCTTAGTACGGAGCCGGTACCGGATAGCATGATTTTTTCCGGGACATCAAATACGACCCAAGGAACCACAACTGATGCTTCGAAATGATCAAGTTACATTTTTTGGCATTTTATGGCAATTAAACTGGAATTCCGCCAATCGTGCCTATATTATCGCCTGCCATAGTCCAGGCTGGACGCCGTGGTACGGAGCCGGTACCGGATAGCATGATATTTTTTTGGGACATCAAATCCGACCCAAGGAACGATAAATAACGCTTCGAAATGATCAAGTTAAATTTTTTTGCATTTTATGGCAATTAAACTGGAATTCCGCCAATCGTGCATGTATTATCGCCTGCCATGGTCCAGGCCGGACTCCTTGGTATGGAGCCGGTACCGGATAGCTGGATATTTTTCCGGGACATCAAATACGACCCAAAGAACCATAACCAACTCTTCGAAATAATCAAGTTACATTTTTTTGCATTTTATGGCAATTAAACTGGGATTCCGCTATTCGTGCCTATATTATCGCCTGCCATTGTCTAGGCCAGACGTTTTGGTACGGAACCTGTACCGGATTGCATGATATTTTTCTGGGGACATTAAATCCGAACCAAAGAACCATAACCAACGCTTAGAAATGATCTAGTTAAATGTTTTGGCATTTTATAGAAATTAAACTGGAATTCCGCAAGTCGTACATGTATCATCGCCTGCTATTGTCCAGGTCGGACGCCTTGGTACGGAGATGGTTCCAGATCGTATGATATTTATCCGGGACATCAAATATGACCCAAGGAACCATAACCAATGTTTCGAAATGATCAAGTTACATTTTTTGGCATTTTATGGCAATTAAATTGGAATTCCGCCAGTCATGCCTGTATTATCGCCTGCCATGGTGCAGGCTGGATAACTTGGTACGGAGCCGGTACCGGATCACATGATATTTGTTCCGGACAGAAAATACGACCCAAGAAACCATAACCAAGGCTTCTAAATGATCAAGTTACATTTTTTGGCATTTTATGACAATGAAACTCGAATTCCGCCAGTCGTGCCTGTATTATCGCCTTCCATGGTCCAGACCGAACGCCTTGGTACGGAGCCGATACCGGATTGCATGATATTTGTCCTGGACATCAAATAAGACCCATGGAACCATAACCAATGCTTCAAAATGATCAAGTTACATTTTTTGGAATTTTATGGCAATTAAACTGGAATTTCCCTAGTCGTGCCTGTATTATCGCCTGCCATGGTCCAAGCTGGACGCCTTTGTACGAGGCCGGTACCGGATTGCATGATATTTGTCCAGGACATCAAATACGACCTTAGGAACCATAATCAACGCATGGAAATGATCAAGTTACATTTTTTGGCATTTTAGGACAATGAAACTGGAATTCCGCTAGTCGTCCCTATATTATCGCTTGCCATGGTCCAGGCCAGACGCCTTGGTACGGAGCCGGTACCGGATAGCATGATATTTTCCCGGGACATGAAATATGACCCAAAGAACCATAACCAACGCTTTGAAATGATCAAGTTACTTTTTTTGGCATTTTCTGGCAATTAAACTGAATTCCACCATTCGTGCTTGTATTATCGCTTGCCATGGTCCAGGCCGGATGCCTTGGTATGGGGCCGTTACCAGATAGCATGATATTTTTCCGGGACATCAAATACGACCCAAAGAACCTCAACCAACTCTTGGAAATGATCAAGTTACATTATTTGGCATTTATGGCAATTAAACTCGAATTCCGCTAGTCGTGCCTATATTATCACCTGCCATGGTCCAAGCCGGACGCCTTGGTACGAAGCTGGCATCGAATCGCATGATATTTTTTTGGGACATCAAATACGATCAAAGGAACAATAACCAACGATTAAAAATGATCAAGCTACCTTTTTTGGCATTTTATAGAAATTAAACTAGAATTCCGCGTCATGCCTGTATTATCACCTGCCATGGTCCAGGCCGGACGCCTTGGTACGGAGCCGGTACCGGATAGCATGATATCTTTCTGGGACATCAAATACGACCCAAGGAACCATAACCAACGCTTCGAAATGATCAATTTACATTTTTTGGCATTTTATGGCAATTAAACTGGGATTCCGCCAGCCGTGCCTCTATTATCGACTGCCATGGTCGAAGCCGGACGCCTTGGTACAGAGCTGGTACCGGATGATAGGATATTTTTTCGGGACATCAAATACGACCCAAGGAACCATAACCAACGCTTCGAAATGATCAAGTTATATTTTTTGGCATTTTATGGCAATTAAACTGGGATTCCGCCAGTTGTACCTGTATTATCGACTGCTATGGTCCAGGTCGGACGCCTTGGTACAAAGCCGGTACCGGATGATAGGATATTTTTCCGGGACATCAAATACGACCCAAGGAACCTTAACCAATGCTTCAAAATGATCAAGTTACATTTTTGGCATTTTATGGCAGTTAAACTGGAATTCTGCCAATCGTGCCTGTATTATCGCCTGCCATGGTCCAGGCCGGACGCCTTGGTACGGAGCCAGTACCGGATAGCTGGATATTTTTCCCGGACATCAAATACGACCCAAGGAACCATAAGCAATGCTTCGAAATGATGAAGTTACATTTTTTGGAATTTTATTGCAATTAAACTGGGATTCCGCCAGTCGTGCCTGTATTATCGCCTGCCATTGTACAGGCCAGTCGCCTTAGTACGGAACCTGTACCGGATTGCATGATATTTTTCTGGGACATCAAATACGACCCAAAAAACAATAACCAACGCTTTGAAAAGATCTAGTTAAATGTTTTGGCCTTTTATGGAAATTAAACTGGAATTCCGCCAGTCGTACCTGTATTATCGCCTACTATTGTCCATGCCGGACGCCTTGGTACGGAACCGGTACCGGATCGCATGATATTTATCCGGGAGACCAAATATGAACCAAGGAACCATAACAAATATTTCGAAATGATCAAGTTACATTTTTTGGCATTTTATGGGATTTAATCTCGGATTTCGCCAGTCGTGCCTATATTATCGCCTGCCATGGTCCAGGCCGGGCGCCTAGGTACGGAGCCAGTACTGGATCGCATGATATTTGTCCGGGACATCAAATACGACCTTAGGAACCATAACCAACGCTTGGAAATGATCAAGTTACATTTTTAGGCATTTTATGACAATGAAACTCGAATTCCGCCAGTCGTGCCTGTATTATCGCCTTCCATGGTCCAGACCGAACGGCTTGGTACGGAGCCGGTACCGGATTGCATTCTATTTGTCCTGGACATCAAATACGACCCATGGAACCATAACCAATGCTTCAAAATGATCAAGTTACATTTTTTGGCATTTTATGGCAATTAAACTGGAATTTCGCTAGTCATGCCTGTATTATCGCCTGCCATGGTCCAAGCTGGACGCCTTGGTACGGAGCCGGTACCGGATTGCATGATATTTTTCGGGACATCAAATACGACCTTAGGAACCATAACCAACGCTTGGAAATGATCAAGTTACATTTTTTGGCATTTTATGACAATGAAACTGGAATTCCGCTAGTCGTCCCTGTATTATTGCCTGCCATGGTCCAGGCCTGACGCCTTGGTACGGAGCCGGTACCGGATAGCATGATATTTGTCCGAGACATGAAATACGACCCAAAGAACTATAACCAACCCTTCGAAATGATCAAGTTACTTTTTTTGGCATTTTATGGCAATTAAACTGGAATTCCGCCAGTCGTGCCTGTATTATCGCCTGCCATGGTCTAGGCCGGACGCCTTGGTACTAAGCCGGCACCCGATCGCATGATATTTCTCCAAGACATAATATACTTCCCAAGGAACCATAACCAATGCTTCGAAATGATCAAGTTACATTTTATAGCATTTTCTGGCAATTAAACTAGAATTCCACCATTCGTGCATGTATTATCGCCTGCCATGGTCCAGGCCGGAGGCCTTGGTATGGAGCCGTTACCAGATAGCATGATATTTTTTCGGGACATCAAATACGACCCAAGGAACCACAACCAACGCTTCCAAATATCAAGTTACATTATTTGACATTTATGGCAATTAAACTCGAATTTCGCTAGTCGTGCCTATATTATCACCTGCCATGGTCCAAGCCGGACGCCTTGGTACGAAGCCGATACTGAATCACATGAAATTTGTTCGGGACATAAAATACAACCCAAGGAACCATAACCAACACTTAAAAATTATCAAGTTAGATTTTTTGGCATTTTATAGAAATTAAACTAGAATTCCGCGTCGTGCCTGTATTATCGCCTGCCATGGTCCAGGCCGGACGCCTTGGTACGGAGACGGTACCGGATATCATGATATTTTTCTGGGACATCAAATACAACCCAAGGAACCATAACCAACACATCGAGATGATCAATTTACATTTTTTGACATTTTATGGCAATTAAACTGGGATTCCGCCAGTCGTGCCTGTATTATCGACTGCCATGGTCCAGGCCCGACGCCTTGGTACAAAGCCGGTACCGGATAATATGATATTTATCCGGGACACAAATAAGACCCAAGGAACCATAAACAACGCTTCGAAATGATCAAGTTACATTTTTCGGCATTTTATGGCAATTAAACTGGGATTCCGCCAATCGTGCCTGTATTGTCGCCTGCCATTGTCCAGGCCGGACACCTCGGTACGGAATCTGTACCGGATTGCATGCTATTTTTTTGGGACATCAAATACGACCCAAGGAACCATAACCAATGCTTCGAAATGATCTAGTTAAATGTTTTGGCATTTTATGGAAATTAAACTGGAATTCTGCCAGTCGTGCCTGTATTATCGCCTGCCATTGTCCAGGTCGGACGCCTTGGTACGAAGCCGATATTGAATCGCATGATATTTATCCGGGACATCAAATATGACCCAAGAAACCATAACCAACGTTTCGAAATGATTAAGTTACATGTTTTAACATTTTATGGCAATTAAAATCGTATTCCACCAGTCGTGCCTATATTATCGCCTGCCATGGTCTAGGCCGGACACCTAGGTACGGAGCCGGTACCGGATCACATGATTTATTTCTAGGACATCAAATACAACCGTAGGAACCATAACCAACGCTTCGAAATGATCAAGTTAAATTTTTTGGCATTTTATGACAATGAAACTCGAATTCCGATAGTCGTGCCTGTATTATCGCCTGCCATGGTGCAGACCTAACGCCTTGGTACGGAGCCGGTGCCGGATTGCATGATCTTTGTCCTGGACATCAAATACGACCCAAGGAACCATAACCAACGCTTCGAAATGATCAAGTTACATTTTTCGGCATTTTATGGCAATTAAACTGGAATTCCGCCAATCGTGCATGTATTATCGCCTGCCATAGTCCAGGCCGGATGCCTTGGTATGGAGACGGTAACGGATAGCATGATATTTGTCCGGGACATGAAATACGACCCAAGGAACCATAACCAACGCTACGAAATGATCAAGTTACTTTTTTTGGCATTTTATGGTAATTAAATTGGAATTCCGCCAGCCGTGCCTGTATTATCCCCTGCCATGGTCCAGGCCAGACGCCTTGGTACTAAGCTGGTAACCGATCACATGATATTTCTCCGGGACATCAAATACCTCCCAAGTAACCATAACCGACGCTTTGAAATGATCAAGTTACATTTTTTAGCATTTTGTGGCAATTAAACTGGGATTCCACCATTCGTGCCTGTATTATAGCCTGCCATGGTCCAGGCCAGACGCCTTGGTACTAACCTGGTAACCGATCACATGATATTTCTCCGGGACATCAAATACCTCCCAAGTAACCATAACCGACGCTTTGAAATGATCAAGTTACATTATTTGGAATTTATGGCAATTAAATTTGAATTCCGCTAGTTGTGCATGTATTATCACCTCCCATTGTCCAAGCCGGACGCCTTGGTACGAAACCAGTACCGGATCACATGATATTTGTTCGGGACATCAAATACAACCCAAGGAACCATAAACAACTCTTAAAATGATCAAGTTAAATTTTATGGCATTTTATAGAAATTAAACTAGAATTCCGCCTATCGTGCCTATATTTTCGCCTGCCATGGTCCAGGCCGGACGCCTTGGTACGGAGACTGTACCGGATAGCATGATATTTTTCCGTGACATCAAATACGACCCAAGGAACCATAACCAACGCTTCGAAATGATCAAGTTACATTTTTTGGCATTTTATGGCAATTAAACTGGGATTCGGCCAGTCGTGCCTGTATTATTGCCTGCCATGGTCCAGGCCAGACGCCTTGGTACAGGCCGGTACCGCATAATAGGATATTTTTCCGGGACATCAAATACGACCCAAGGAACCATAACCAATGCTTCGAAATGATCAAGTTACATTTTTTGGCATTTTATGGCAATTAAACTGGAATTCTGCCAGTCGTGCCTGTATTATCGCCTGCCAAGGTCCAGGCCGGACGCCTTGGTACGGAGCCGGTACCGGATAGCATGATGTTTGTCCGGAACATGGAATTCGACCCAAGGAACCATAACCAACACTTCGAGATGATCAAGTTACTTTTTTTGGCATTTTATGGCAATTAAACTGGAATTCTGCCAGTCGTGCCTGTATTATCGCCTGCCATGGTCCAGGCCGGACGCCTTGGTACGGAGCCCGTACCGGATCGCATGATATTTGTCCGGGACAGCAAATACGACCCAAGGACCGTAACCAATGCTTCGAAATGATCAAGTTACATTTTTTGGCATTTTATGGAAATTAAACTGGAATTCTGCAAGTCGTGCCTGTATTATCGCCTGCCATTTTCCAGGTCGGACGCCTTGGTACGGAGCCGATACCGAATCACATGTTATTTATCCGGGACATCAAATATGACCCAAGTAACCATAACCAACATTTCAAAATGATCAAGTTACATTATTTGGCATTTATGGCAAATAAACTCGAATTCCGCTAGTCGTGCCTGTATTATCACCTGCCATGGTCCAAGTCGGACGCCTTGTACGAAGCCGGTACCGGATCAAATGATATTTGTCCCGGACATCAAATACGGCCTTAGGAACCATAACTAATGCTTCGAAATGATCAAGTAACATTTTTTGGCATTTTATGACAATGAAACTCGAATTCCGCCAGTCGTGCCTTTATTATCGCCTGCCATGGTCCAGACCGAACGCCTTGGTACGGAGCCGGTACCTGATTGCATGATATTTGTCTTGGACATCAAATACGACCCATGGAACCACAACTAATGCTTCGAAATGATCAAGTTACATTTTTTGGCATTTTATGGAAATTAAACTGGAATTTCGCTAGTCGTGCCTGTATTATCGCCTGCCATGGTCCAAGCTGGACGCCTTGGTACGGAGCCGGTACCGGATTGCATGATATTTGTCCGGGACATCAAATACAACCTTAGGAACCATAACCAACGCTTGCAAATGATCAGGCTACATTTTTTGGCATTTTATGACAATGAAACTGGAATTCCGCTAGTCGTCCCTGTATTATCGCTTTCCATGGTCCAGGCCGTACGCCTTGGTACGGAATCGGTACCGGATAACATGATATTTGTCCGAGACATGAAATACGACCCAAGGAACCATAACCAACGCTTCGAAATGATCAAGTTACTTTTTTGGCATTTTATGGCAATTAAACTGGAATTCCGCCAATCGTGCCAATATTATCGCCTGCCATGGTCCAGGCCAGACGCCTTGGTACTAAACCGGTACCCAACGCATGATATTTCTCTGAGACATAAAATACCTCCCAAGGAACCATAACCGACGCTTCGAAATGATCAAGTTAAATTTTTAGCATTTTCTGGCAATTAAACTCGAATTCCACCATTCGTGCCTGTATTATCGCCTGCCATGGTCCAGGCCGGACGCCTTGGTATGGAGACGTTACCAGATAGCATGATATTTTTCCTAGAAATCAAATACGACCCAAGGAAACACAAACAACGCTTCGAAATGATCAAGTTACATTATTTGGCATTTATGGCAATTAAACTCGAATTCCGCTAGTCGTGCCTGTATTATCACCTCCCATGGTTCAAGCCGGACGCCTTGGTACGAAGCCGGTCCTGAATCGCATGATAGTTGTTCGGGACATCATATACGACCCAAGAAACCATAACCAACGCTTAAAAATGATCAAGATACATTTTTTTTGCATTTTATAGAAATTAAACTAGAATTCCGCATCGTGCCTGTATTATCGCCTGCCATGGTCCAGGCCGGATGCCTTGGTATGGAGACGGTACCGGATAGCATGATATTTTTCTGGAACATCAAATACGACCCAAGGAACCATAACCAACGCTTCGAAATGATCATTTACATTTTTTGGCATTTTATGGCAATTAAACTGGGATTCCGCCAGTCGTGCCTATATTATCTACTGCCATGGTCCAGGCCGGACGCCTTGGTACAGAGCCGGTACCGGATAGTATGATATTTTTCTGGGACATGAAATACGACCCAAGGAACCATAACCAACACTTCAAAATGATCAAGTTACATTTTTTGGCATTTTATGGCAATTAAACTGGAATTTCGCCAATCATGCCTGTATTATCGCCTGCCATGGTCCAGGCCGGACGCCTTGTTACGGAGCCAGTACCGAAAAGCATGATATTTGTCCGGGACATGAAATACGACCCAAGGAACCATAACCAACGCTTCGAAATGATCATTTACATTTTTTGGCATTTTATGGCAATTAAATTTGAATTCTGCCACTCGTGCCTGTATTATCGCCTGCCATGGCCCAGGCTGGATGCCTTGGTATGGAACTGATACCGGATCGCATGATATTTGTCCGGGAAAGAAAATACGACCCAAGGAACCATAACCAACGCTTCGAAATGATCAAGTTACATTTTTTGGCATTTTATGGCAATTAAACTGGAATTCCGCCAATCATGCCTGTATTATCGCCTGTCATGGTCCAGGCCGGACGCCTTGGTACGGAGCCAGTACCGAAAAGCATGATATTTGTTCGGGACATGAAATACGACCCAAGGAACCATAACCAACACTTTGAAATGATCAAGTTTTTATTTTTTTGGCATTTTATGGAAATTAAATTGAATTCTGCCAGTCGTGCCTGTATTATCGCCTGCCATGGCCCAGGCTGGATACCTTGGTATGGAACCGGTAGTGGATCGCATGATATTTATCCGGGACATCAAATATGACCCAAGGAACCATAACCAACGTTTCGAAATGATCAAGTTTCATTTTTCGTCATTTTATGGCAATTAAACTGCATATCCGCCAGTCGTGCCTGTATTATCTACTGCCATGGTCCAGGCCGGACGCCTTGGTATAGAGCCGGTACCGGATAATATGATATTTATCCGGGACTTCAAATACGACCCAAAGAACCATAACCAACGCTTCGAAATAATCAAGTTACATTTTTGGCATTTTATTGCAATTAAACTGGGATTTCGCCAGTTGTGCGTGTATTAGCGCCTACCTATGTCCAGGCCGGACGCCTTGGTATGGAACCTGTACCGGATTTCATGATATTTTTCTAGGACATCAAATACGACCCAAGGAACCGTAAACAACGCTTCGAAATGATCTAGTTAAATGTTTTGGCATTTTATGGAAATTAAACTTGAATTCCGCCAGTCGTGCCTGTATTATCGGACCCCTTGGTATGAAGCCCATACTGAATCGCATGATATTTATCCGGGACAACAAATATGACCCAAGGAACCATAACAACCATTTTGAAATGATCAAGTTACATTATTTGGCATGTATGGCAATTAAACTGGAATTCCGCTAGTCGTGCCTGTATTATCACCTGCCATGGTCCAAGTCGGACGCCTTGGTACGAAGCCGGTACCGAATCGCATAATAGTTGTTAGGGCCATCAAATACAACCCAAGGAACCATAACCAATGCTTAAAAATGATCAACTTACATTTGTTTGCATTTTATAGAAATTAAACTAGAATTTCGCGTCGTGCCTGTATTATCGCCTGCCATGGTCCAGGCCGGACGCCTTGGTACGGAGACGGTACCGGATAGCATGATATTTTTCTGGGACATCAAATACGACCCAAGGAACCATAACCAACGCTTCGAAATGATCAAGTTACATTTTTTGGCATTTTATGGCAATTAAACTGGGATTCCGCCAGTCGTGCCTGTATTATCGCCTGCCATAGTCCAGGCCGGATGCCTTGGTATGGAACCTGTACCGGATTGCATGATATTTTTCCGAGACATCAAATACGACCCAAAGAACCATAACCAACGCTTCAAAATGATCTAGGTAAATGTTTTGGCATTTTATGGAAATTAAACTGGAATTCCGCCAGTCGTACCTGTATTATCGCCTGCTATTGTCCAGGTCGGACGCCTTGGTACGGAGCCGATACCGGATCGCATGATATTTATCCGGGACATCAAATATGACCCAAGGAACCATAACCGATGTTTCAAAATGATCAAGTTACATGTTTTGGCATTTTATGGCTATTAAACTCGGATTCCGCCAGTCGTGCCTATATTATTGCCTGCCATGGTCCAGGCCGGACGCCTAGGTATAGAGCCGGTACCGGATCACATGATATTTCTCCGGGACATCAAATACCACCTTAGGAACCATAACCAATGCTACGAAATGATCAAGTTAAATTTTGTGGCATTTTATGACAATGAAACTCGAATTCCGCTAGTCGTGTCTGTACTATCGCCTGCCATGGTCTAGACCGAACGCCTTGGTACCGAGCCAGTACCGGATTGCATGATATTTGTCCTGGACATCAAATACCACCCAAGGAACCATTACCAATGCTTCGAAATGATCAAGTTACATTTTTTGGTATTCTATGCCAATTAAACTGGAATTTTGCTAGTCGTCCCTGTATTATCGCCTGCCATGGTCCAAGCTGAACGCCTTTGTACGGAGCCGGTACCGGATTGCATGATATTTGTCCGGGACATCAAATACGACCTTAGGAACAATAACCAACGCTTGAAAATTATCAAGTTACATTTTTTGGCATTTTATGAAAATGAAACTGGAATTCCGGTAGTCGTCCCTGTATTATCGCTTGTCATTGTCCAGGACAGACGCCTTGGTACGGAGTCGGTACCGGATAGCATGATATTTTCCGGGACATGAAATACGACCGAAGGAACCATAACCAACGCTTTGAAATGATCAAGTTACTTTTTTTGGCATTTTATGGCAATTAAACTGGAATTCCGCCACTCGTGCCTGTATTATCGCCTGCCATGGTCCAGGCCAGACGCCTTGGTACTAAGCCGGTACACGGTCGAATGATATTTCTCTAAGACATAAAATACCTCCCAAGGAACCATAACCGACGCTTCGAAATGATAAAGTTACATTTTTAGCATTTTCTGGAAATTAAATTGTAATTCCACCATTTGTTCATGTATTATCGCCTGCCATAGTCCAGGCCGGACGCCTTGGTATGGAGACGTTACCAGATAGCATGATATTTTTCCGGGAAATCAAATACGACCCAAGGAACCAAACCAATGCTTCTAAATGATCAAGTTACATTATTTGGCATTTATGGCAATTAAACTCGAATTCCGCTAGTCGTGCCTGTATTGTCACCTGCCATGGTCCAAGACGGACGCCTTGGTACGAAGCCGGTACCGAAGCGCATGATAGTTGCTCGGGACATCAAATACTACCCAAGGAACCATAACCAACTCTTAGAAATGCTCAAGATACATTTTTTTACATTTTATAGAAATTAAACTAGAATTCTGCGTCGTGCCTGTATTATCGCCTACCATGGTCCAGGCCGGATGCCTTGGTATGGAGACGGTACCGGATAGCATGATATTTTTCTAGAACATCAAATACGACCCAAGGAACCATAACCAACACTTCGAAATGATCAATTTACATTTTTTGGCATTTTATGGCAATTAAACTGGGATTCCGCCAGTCGTGCCTGTATTATCTACTGCCATGGTCCAGGCCGGACGCCTTGGTACAGAGCCGGTACCGGATATTATGATATTTATCTGGGACATGAAATACGACCAAAGGAACCATAACCAACGCTTCGAAATGATCAAGTTACATTTTTTGGCATTTTATGGCAATTAAACTGGAATTCCGCCAATCATGCCTGTATTATCGCCTGTCATGGTCCAGGCCGGACGCCTCGGTACGCAGCCAGTACCGAAAAGCATGATATTTGTCCGGGACATGAAATACGACCCAAGGAACCATAACCAATGCTTCCAAATGATCAAGTTACATTTTTTGGCATTTTATGGCAATTAAATTTGAATTCTGCCACTCGTGCCTGTATTATCGCCTGCCATGGCCCAGGCTAGATGCCTTGGTATGGAACTGGTACCGAATTGCATGATATTTGTCCGGGACAGAAAATACGACCCAAGGAACCATAACCAATGCTTCCAAATGATCAAGTTACATTTTTTGGCATTTTATGGCAATTAAACTGGAATTCCGCCAATCATGCCTGTATTATCGCCTGTCACGGTCCAGGCCGGACGCCTTGGTACGGAGCCAGTACTGAAAAGCATGATATTTGTTCGGGACATGAAATACGACCCAAGGAACCATAACCAACACTTCGAAATGATCAAGTTACTTTTTTTGGAATTTTATGGAAATTAAATTGGAATTCTGCCAGTCGTTCCTGTATTATCGCCTGCCATGGCCCAGGCTGGATACCTTGGTATGGAACCGGTACTGGATCGCATGATATTTATCTGGGACATCAAATATGACCCAAGGAACCATAAACAACGCTTCGAAATGATCAAGTTACATTTTTTGTAATTTTATGGCAATTAAACTGGAATTCCGCCAGTCGAGCCTGTATTATCTACTGCCATGGTCAAGGCCGGACGCCTTGGTACAGAGCCGGTACCGGATAATATGATATTTATCCGGGACTTCAAATACGACCCAAAGAACCATAACCAAAACTTCGAAATAATCAAGTTACATTTTTTGCATTTTATGGCAATTAAACTGGGATTCCGCCAGTCGTGCGTGTTATTAGCGCCTACCTATGTCCAGGCCGGACGCCTTGGTATGGAACCTGTACCGGATTTCATGATATTTTTCTGGGACATCAAATACGACCCAAGGAACTGTAAACAACGCTTCGAAATGATCTAGTTAAATATTTTGGAATTTTATGGAAATTAAACTGGAATTCCGCCAGTGGTGCCTGTATTATCGGACCCCTTGGTATGAAGTCGATACCGAATCGCATGATATTTATCCGGAACATCAAATATGACCCAAGGAACCATAACCAACGTTTTGAAATGATCAAGTTACATTATTTGGCATTTATGGAAATTAAACTCGAATTCCGCTAGTCGTGCCTGTATTATCACCTGCCATGGTCCAAGTCGGACGCCTTGGTACGAAGCCGGTACCGAATCGCATGATAGTTGTTAGGGACATCAAATACAACCTAAGGAACCATAACCAACGCTTAAAAATGATCACCTTACATTTTTTTGCATTTCATAGAAATTAAACTAGAATTCCGCGTCGTGCCTGTATTATCGCCTGCCATGGTCCAGGCCGGACGCCTTGGTACAGAGCCGGTACCGGATAATACGATATTTATCCGTGAAAACAAATACGACCCAAGGAACCATAACCAACGCTTCGAAATGATCAAGTTACATTTTTTG
>ML301716.1:0-12065 GCA_005239505.1 Nicotiana paniculata
TCTTCAAGATATTATACATCATTACACATTCCAAGAAGGATGTCAAAGATCTTGAAGGTACACAGCTGAACCACTAGGAAGTGACTACTGCACTGTTGCTACACTGTAGCGTGAACAGTAGCAGGCAGTCACCTTTTCTATCACAACTTTTTACAGCATTCAAATTGGCCTGTACTTTATTCTGCGAATCTGCTAAGGGATCAGGTCCCTTAGCTGGTCCATCCTCATCCGGTACTGAATGATTCGAAATTCCTAGAGTTGGAGCTAACTGCTTGTGCTGCTTACACATCAGGTCTTTTTTTCTGGTTCGGTACGTAAAAGTTTGTTAGATCATCAAAACGGAATATAGCCCATCAATTTCCTCTTTTTTGATGATGACAAACTTTTAAATTTGGGAAGCAGTTATGTGAGCAAAATTGTAAACTGACACCAGTAGATACATTACAATGATCAATCGGGTTCCTGGAAAAGTTCCCCCTGTCGATGAGCTTCCCCTTGACTTCCCCCTATCTATGAGATTCCCCTTAACTTCCCCTTTTTGGCATCATAAAAAGGCATACCCAGGCAGAAGATATAAGGAAGTCCGATATAGTTAACTCATGCCTCTTATGTGCACACAACATAATAAAAACAGAGTAGTAAAGCAGAAACGCAGTAGCGAGAA
Organism: Nicotiana paniculata; assembly: GCA_005239505.1. NCBI lineage: Eukaryota > Viridiplantae > Streptophyta > Magnoliopsida > Solanales > Solanaceae > Nicotiana > Nicotiana paniculata. The sequence continues at coordinate 665 of ML301716.1, forward strand.
CATAAAAAGACTGATTATATTAAGATATAGTTGAAAACAAAAGGAAGTATCTGTTCTAGGAGCAAAGAACTTCATTTGGATTTTTCCAGGTAGGAGCAGCTAGGTGAAATCCACATTCCCAAACACAAAAAGAAAAGCATAAAAACTAACAACCACAACACATCACAGAAGAACTGGGGAGCACAGATCCTAAGAGGCACTAGAGGAGGAGGGCTTGGAGGAGGAAGCAGAAATGGTTCGAAGAACCAGGTCCATGCGGGCATTTTCAGAAGTTTGTTCTGCGAGAAGTTTGTTTTTGAGGTTCTCCGCTTGTTGCTTAAGATCAACATTTTCCTTGGTTAAGCGATCCACTTCTTCCTTTAAGTCACTACTCGTATCAGGATCCTCTGCAACTAGACTGGACACTTCGAGGATGGCATTGTGAGCCTTCAACATTTTGATCGTATCATGGGCAACATTCAGAGCATTGATCATCTGAGAGATTGTCAAAGAGCTGCCCCCAACTTTCTCAATGCACTCGCACTCTTCAAGAGTGGTCTTGGAGAAGCTTTGCTTGCGAGTCCCAACCCGAGGATTGCTGAGTGGAACCTTGAAGTGCTTAAAGACGCGAGTGAGCAAGAAGCCATAGGGGAGACCATGATTCCCATCCTTAACCGAGACAACCTTATCCATATGACTTATCATCAGAGCAAGCAAGTTGATAGGCTTGAAGTCGTCAATGGCTTCCATTAAAATCAAAATCTGCTCGGGAAGCAATAGAGCGTCGCTCAGCTCGGAGAAGAAGGACTTTGTTCACCAGCTCAAAGAGGAGTTGGTAAACAGGCAACATAGCCTTCTTGTGAACCCGTTCCCCTTGCTGGACAGTCCCTGGTTTAACTATCGCTCTCTGAAAATCACCGCTACATGCAAAATTTTTGGGATCCACTGAGGATAGCCCTTCTTATGGAACGTCCAGAATTGCCCCCAGAGCAGCATCATCAATGACTATGTCCACACCCCCTACCAGCACACACACATGACCATCTTCTGGTGTGAAGAGGGTAGCATGGAATTCTTTCACAGCATCTTCATAGACCTTAGGAGTACTCACATTAAACAGGTGTTCCCACTTTTGGAATTCAACCATGGTCACGAGTTGACTCATGCCCGGCATCTCTAGTATCTCAGTATCAAATGTACGACCCCACAAAACACTTTGGTTTTGAACATTTTCCTTCCACTTCCCACTACTACAAGGAATAGGCATCTCAGTATTAGGTTCCACCACAGTTTCTTCCTAACGCTTTCTTTTCCCTGATACCTTCACAGATTTTCCTTTTGAACTAGCAGATATAGATTTCCTCTCACTTGTTTCCCCGACCACCTTCTATTTGGTCTTCACATCACTTGTCACAGACTCCTTATTATTATGTTGACTAGACTCAGACCTCTTCCGTTCTACTAAGAACTAGGTTCCTCAATAATGTCATCCTCTACTGCCACCACAGGGATGTCCCTATCCCCCACTGTTTGACCGTCCTTCACCAGCCTTTTCTTCTTCTTTTTGTTGCTCTTCTTACTCTTTTCCAGAGCCAGATTGACAGCCTCTCTCTTCTGTAGCCTGGTTGAGGGACGCTTAACAGGTGGAGCTGGAGTGCTAGTGTTGTGACGAAGTTTGAAGCAAGCACTCAGCACCATGTCATCCTCATCATCCTCATGCATGGGTTCCTCATGCGGAGGAATGGACTCAAGTGGAGGTGTGTAGAAGATCTGGTCTTGAGGAGACTGTGATGGTGGAGAAACAGGTCCCTCACTAGGTTTAGAATGTGTGACCTCATGGGAAGAAGACGTAAAAGGGACCATTGTTCCTTCCTCCTCTAAGATGGACGGTGATGCTCCCTGTGTTGTAGGAGGAGAGTGGTGCCTTCAGAGGGGTCGTTTTCAGCTGTGATGGCCAAGATATTTTCTACCTACCTCTTTTTAAGAAGAATCCATAGGAGTCGAAGAGAAATTGATGTACTGAACAGGGTCGTCTGGTGAAACTTCAGCGACGTGAGAGACTTCAGTGGTGAAAGGCTTGGATTGTGATATAAGGGAAGGAGGAGGTACAGAGGTGGTTTCAGTAGTGAGGGTTCTTGTGGGGAATCCACTGAAGGAGAGAAGGAAGGAGAAGCTTCCGATTCAAGGGGAGGAGATAAAGGAGTGGAGGCTGAGATGGCTTCCTCCAGAAGAGGTGTTTCTTAATCTTCCACTGGAGTGGTGTTGAGATCATTGGTCAGAGAAGGGGAGATTTCATTTGAGGAGGCCGTTGATGCAGGTTAGTGAGAAACTAAAGGGTTTTTCGTAGGAGTGGGTGTGTAGAGATAGGTTGGAGGAGAGAGAGTTTATAATAGTTAGAGTAATGGGAGGTGAAGGAACGGGTTCAAGTGGCGGTAGGAATTTTGGGAAGAGGGAAGTAGGTAGAGGGATTTGAAAGGGTCGAGTTATGGATGTGATTTTTGAAATAGCGACGGTGTGGCAGCGGTAATAAATGCAAATACTTTTTGAAAAGAAAGGGATAGGATACACATAGCTACTAACCTGGGAAGCATGGACCAGGTCCCGTACTTGATGTTGTTGTTGATTTTCTTTTTTGAAAAAGTTCTTAGTCTCCTTATGTTCTACACTGCCATTTCTTTAACTTTTGTAAGCATCATGCGTGTCTACCTGCAACGGTATTGATGTGAGTTAGACTTTACCAGAAAACACCTTAGCCATCTGTACCGGAGTAAGACAATCTTAGCCAATACAGAGAACCGGTCCCTAGAGTGGTCTTAGCATGCCCAGAGCCATTCGATTCTTCTCAAAATGTTCCCTTCCTAGTGCCTTGGTGAATATACCCGCAATCTAATCTCCAGTGCAACAAAACCTCATAATTATGTGTCCCTTCTAAACATTGTCTCTGAGAAAGTGATGTCTCACATCAATGTGCTTGGTTCTCTTGTGTTGCACTGGGTTCCTTGCCATATTGAGTGCACTGGTATTGTCACATAGCAGTGGAATGCTGTCGATAAACACCCCAAAGTCCTCCAGTTGTTGTTTGATCCACACCAATTGAGCACAGCAAGATGCAGCTGCAACATATTCTTCTTCTGCTGTGGACAAGGCCACTGAGTTCCGCTTCCTTGTGCCCCAAGAGATTAGGCACGATCCAAGACAATGAGCATCCCTGAAGTGCTCTTTCTGTCCACCAGGTATCCTGCATAATCTGCATTAGCATAACCAATAAGATTGAAGTAGTCACCTGAGGGATAGTATAGCACCAGGTCCTGTGTGCCTTTGAGATAGCGTAGAATCTTCTTTGCAGCTTTCAGGTGTGACTCTTTGGGATTGGATTGGAACCTTGCACACAATTCCACACTGAATACAATGTCTAGCCTGCTTGCTGTGAGGTAGAGAAGAGAGACAATAATTCCCCTATACATGGTTTGATTCACAAGAGATCCAGAATCACCCATGTCAAGTTTGGTAGCCAGTGCAATGGACGTGTCGATCACTTTAGAGTCTTCCATGTCAAACCTCTTGATAAGTTCCTTGATATATTTCTGCTGACTGATGCATCTTCACTTAGAAGATTACTTCACTTGAAGACCCAGGAAGAAGTTCAGTTCCCCCATCATGCTCATCTCGAACTCACTTCCCATGAGCATTGCAAATTCCTTACACAGTGATTCTGCTGTAGCCCCAAAGATAATGTCATCAACATACACCTGGACTATAAAAAGGTTCCTTCCTCGTTTCTTCAGAAATAAGGTGTTGTCAATCTTGCCTTAAGAGAATCCATTGTCTAGTAAGAACTTGGACAACCTTTCATACCAAGCTCTGGGAGCTTGCTTCAAGCCGTACAAGGCTTTGTCCAGCTTGAAGACATGCCCTGGATGAACATGACTTTCAAAACCAGGAGGTTGCTTGACATACACTTCCTCCTTGAGGAATCCATTTAAGAATGCACTTTTCACATCCATTTGAAACAATGTGAATTCCATATGAGATGCAAAGGCAATGAGAATTCGAATCGAATGGCCTCCATGCGAGCCACAGGAGCGAAAGTCTCATCGTAATCAATCCCTTCTTCTTGGTTGTATCCTTGAACCACAAGCCTGGCTTTATTTATGGTAAGTTTCCCATTCTCATCAAGTTTTTTCCTAAATACCCACTTGGTTCCTATGATGGTTCTGTCTGAATGTCGAGGTACCAGATGCCATACATTGTTTCTCTCGAACTGATGAAGCTTTTCCTGCATAGCAATGATCCAATCTGCATCCTTCAGGGCTTCCTTGATATTTTTGCGTTGTATTTGGGACAGAAAGGCTGAGAAGGCTAGGGAGTTTCTAGTTTTTGATCTAGTTTGGATTCCGGAATCAAGAGGGGTGATTATGTTATCAAGAGGATGAGAGCTTTTATGGTTCCAGTTTGGAACTTGTAGCTGACTAGTGGAAGTGCTTGGTATGTTGGTTGGGCTTCCTTGTGACTCCTGTTCTGCAACCTGAGGAGTTCTTTCCACTGCGTCCCCAATTCTTTCCTCAGCTTCTATAGGGGAGATAGAAGTACTAGGTTCCTCATGAGGTCCTGAGGAAGAGGTTGAGCTGCCTTCCACTGTCTCCTTTGTTTGGATCATCATATTAGCCTTGCCATTTGATACATTGAAGATTTCCCCTGCAACCAAAAGTGGTTCGTTGTCTTGATCATCATCGTTGTTGTCCTTGTTTGAGAGGGGAGTTTCGTTGAAGAGTACATGAAAAATTCCTCCACACATTGAGTTCTTTTGTTATATACTTTGTACGCCTTGCTTTGAGAGGAATAGCCCAGAAAAATTCCTTCATCACTCTTGGCATCGAACTTTCCCAGCTGATCCTTTCCATTATTTAAAACATAACATTTGCAGCCAAAGGCCCTTAGATGAGTCACTTTGGGCTTTCTTCCATTTAGCAGTTCATATGGGGCCTTGTTTAGGAAGGACCTGATCATACATCTGTTCACCAAGTAACAGGCAGTGTTGATTGCCTCAGCCCATAAGTTTTTCGCGATCCCACTGTCTATTAGCATTGTTCGATCCATGTCCTCCAGAGTCCTATTCTTTCGTTCCACAACACCATTTTGTTGGGGAGTTCTTGGAGCTGAAAAATTGTGTGTGATTCCATTTTCATTACAGAATTCATCAAAGCTTGCATTATCAAACTCTGTTCCATGATCAGACCTGATGCATGCCACTTTCATGTTCATCTTCACTTGAATTTTCTTGACAAAGGCCACAAATACCTCAAATGTTTCATCTTTTGAACGAAGGAACAATGTCCAAGTGATATAGAGTAGTCATCCACGATCACAAAGATATGTTTCTTTCCACCCCTACTTGGAATTTGCATCGGTCCACATAGGTCCATGTGGATGAGTTCAAGAGGTCTGGATGTGCTAACATATTTCTTTGGTTTAAAAGATGATTTCACATGTTTCCCTCCTGCGCATGCATCACATACCTTGTGATCATTGAACTTTGAATTAGGAAGACCACGAACCAGGTCCTTCTTATCAGTTTGTTCAACAGAGAGAAGCTGGCATGTCCCAGACTTCTGTTCCACAGCTCAGCATTATCTTCAACTGCCTTTAGGCAGTTCACCTCACCTGCTTCCAGAGATTTGAAATCAGCAACATAGATGTTCTTGTATCTCTTGGTTGTCAACACTAATTCCCAAGTTACTAGACTCGTAACTGTGCACACTTTGGACAAGAACTCCACTTTATTTCCTTTGTCACAGATTTGAGAGACACTCAATAGGCTATATTTCAGGCCATCCACATAGTATACATTTTCTATTGAGTGCTCCAGAGATCTTCCAACTCTTCCAACATCAAGGATGTACCCTTTCTTTCCATTTCCAAAGGATACATCCCCTCCCTGCAGAACTTTCAATGAGAGGAAGTCCATGGTATTTCCAGTCATATGCTTTGAGCATCCGCTGTCCATGATCCATTGTAGCCCAGTTCCCCTCACTGATCCCTGCACAAATAAATCAAGGATTAGATTTAGGAACCCAAACAAGTTTGGGTCCCTTGTAGTTAGGAAAGGGGTGAATAAGAACTCTTCTAGTCCATGCTGGCAAGAGTTGATTTTTCTTGCTGGGACCCGGTCCTTCCTTAGTGTTTATTCTTTCAGCAAATATCTTATTTTTTTGGACTGATTGGTCCTTGGCTGGGCAACTTTCCTTGAAATGCCCGTTATTCCCACAGTGGGTACAAAGCCAATTGTCAGGGACTATAACATACTTGCTGTGACGGTTGTAGGGAGTTTTATCCTTTTGAAACCCGATTCCCTGCTTGTTCCCAGAGTTGTTGAAATACATAGCAGTGACAGCGTCTGGGGACCAAGTCCAATTCAAGGATTTCTTAAGATCAGATGTTAGTTTGCTCACTTCTGCTTGCAACTCCTTGTTTTTCTCAACCTCACTACACAGACTATTTTTTACCTCATTCAGTTCCTTTTCAAGCTTCACATATTTTTCACTAGCCATTTCCTTCCCTTTATCTACACTTGATGAACCAGGTTCTAATCTTAGTCCCTGAAGAGTTTCTTCTAAGTCTGTGATTACTACTAGAAGATCATCTCTTTCTTGCTCAACAATATATACTCTCAAGTTCAAACGCATCTTTTTACTACTTAGATTCTCTACTGTTTCTTTCAAATCTGCCACTACTACAGTTAAGTCATCTCTCTCATTTTCTGACTCTATATTTTTCTTCTCTATCTCTTTCCCTTTTCTTTTCAAGACCTTTTATGGTATCCTTAAAATACACAACTACTACCATTAGGTCGTCTCTTTAGTTATCAACACAGTTGATTTTGCACCTTAGAGTCCCATTTTCTTTTTCAAGGTTTCCTACGGTTTCTTTCAGGTCAACCACACACACGACTAGGTCATCTCTGGTCTGTTCAGCTTCTCCTAGCTCTAGGGTCAGTGAATCTTTTTCTTCGATCAAGGTATAATAGGTATCAATAAGAACATTTGACAATGACTTTAGTTTTTTAGGAAAGTAGGATCTCAGATCTCTCTGAACATCCCTGAAATTTACCTCATCGGTGTCATCTTCTTTGTCAGATTGAGCCATGAGAGCAAACAACGAGTCATACTCCTTAACCTTGCCTTCAACAACCATCATGGAGCTATTCTCTGCTTCAGGTTCCTCTTCTGATTCACTGGATGAATCTCCCCAGGCAGCAAGAGCTTGTCTCACAACATTGTTAGCTGCACTTTTTCTACTGAATCTCTTTTCAGAAACCTGGTTTCTCTTTGCAACCTTATCCGTGTTGTATTTGTAGCTGTCATGTTTGAAGAGTGGGCAGTCCTTGATGAAGTCTCCAGGTTTGCCAATTTATGACATAGATCATGATTCCTGGGCTTTCTTGAGCTCCCTCTTCTAGGTATCTCACCATTCCTTCGCACCATTTTTTGGAATCTCTTGGTGAGATAGGCCATGTCGTGATCTTCTTCACTTGACTCAAGTTTTTCTGCCTGAAGAACCAGGTTCTTCTCCTTCTTAGGCTCTCTTCTTTCAATGTCCTTCTTTTTCTTCATCTCATATGTCCTCAGATTACCTATCAACTCATCCATAGTTAAGGTCTGCAGATCTTTTGCTTCCGTGATAACGTTCATCTTACTTTCCCAAGAACTCGACAGAACACTTAAGATTTTTCGCACGAGTTTGTTTCTGGGAATAACTTCACCTAGAGAATGAAGTTCATTGATGATAGAGGTGAACCTAGTATGCATGTCCTGTATGGACTCATCTTCCCTCATCTTGAACAGTTCATATTCTGTAGTGAGCATGTCTATCTTGGACTGCTTTACTTGTGTTGTTCCTTTGTGTGCCGTTTGCAGGGCATCCCAGATCTCCTTAGCTGACTGACAGGCAGAGATCCTGTTATATTCGTCAGGCCCAATGCAACAAACAAGAATTTTCTTTGCGCGAAATTTCTTTTCCACAGCTTTTCGATCTGCCTCATCGTACTCCTTTCTGGTTTTTGGTATTAGAGGACCTGCTTCTCCAAGTTTTTTTAATGGCACATGAGGGCCATCACAAATAATGTCCCAAAGCTCGGAGTCTTCAGCCATGATAAAATCGTGCATTCTTGTTTTCCACCAACCGTAGTNCTTTTAAATGGCACATGAGGACCATCACAAATAATGTCCCAAAGCTCGGAGTCTTCAGCCATGATAAAATCATGCATTATTGTTTTCCACCAACCATAGTATTGGCCGTTGAATCTTGGGGGTCTGTAGGTTGATTGTCCTTCCTCAAAATTTGGTGGAGCAGCCACTTGAGATCCATTCTAGGTGTTAACCTTTTAGAAAGAACCTGCTCTGAGACCAAATGAAGGTTTGATTGCGTCCACCAACCAGTAGAGATACCAGGTCCTCTACTAGTTTCCACAGAGTAATGTAATAAAAACGAGTAAAGAGACAACGAATTTTTACGTGGAAAAATCCCTCTTAAGGGGACAAAAACTTCGACCTACTCTTGTAGGTTTTCAACTCCACTAACTTGCAATACACTTATTACAAGCCACTTTGTAAGGTACTTTTACAAAGACTTTCACACACTAACTTATAGTTCTTACTACAAGCTACTTTGTAACTCTTCTAGCTACAAAGACTTTGACTTATGACTAACCCTAGTCACACAAGATCATGAATGCAGTATGGTTTTAGAGTTCCTATTACAAGGCTTCTTAGAAAGCAAGATAGGATGCAATAAAAAGCAAAACACAAGATTACAACTCAACTAATGGACACCTAAGACACACAGTGAAACTGGTCCTCTTTAGTGGAGTTGTCTTCTTGTTTTTGACACACTTGAGCTTTCAATTGCTGGACAGATCTTCAATGGTTGAAGAATAATAGTAAATTCTCAAGTGAATATTTTGTTCTTCTTTCTTCAAGATATTATACATCATTACACATTCCAAGAAGGATGTCAAAGATCTTGAAGGTACACGGCTCAACCACTAGGAAGTGATTGCTCCACTGTTGCTACACTGTAGCGTGAACAGTAGCAGGCAGTCACCTTTTCTGTCACAGCTTTTTACAACTGTCAAATTGGCCTGTACTTTATTCTGTGAATCTGCTAAGGGATCATGTTCCTTAGCTGGTCCATCCTCATCCGGTACTGAATGATTCAGAATTCCTTGAGTTGGAGGTAACTGTTTGTGCTGCTTACACATCAGGTCCTTTTTTCTGGTTCAGTACGTAAAAGTTTGTTAGATCATCAAAACGGAATATAGCCAATCAAAAGTGTTTCAAAAGTAAGCTTGCCCACCTGAACTACACGATATGAGTCTAGATGTTGCAAAAAGATGCAAAGCTGCCACTAGTGGTTGTCTAGGCAGTTGGAATAATTAAAAAGAAGAAAATGGAAGAATTTTGGTGGCATAAGGTTAAAGGTGCTCTATTTTCCTATCTTGATTGTGAGACTGAAGACTATAGTCGGGAAACTATGCAGTTAAGTTATGAGAACTTACCCGATTATTTAAAGCCTTGCTTTCTTTACATGGGGATGTTTCCAGAGGACACAAGAATTAGAGTGTCTAAATTGATAAGTTTACGGGTCGCAGAAGGTTTCATGCAGAACATTGAATCTGAGAGATTAATTGAAGAGACAGCTGAAGGTTAGTTGATGGATCTCATTAGCAGCAATGTTGTAATGGTTTCGAAGAGAAGATATAACGGTAAAGTCAAATATTACCAGGTTCATGATGTAGTGCTTCACTTTTGCTTGGAGAGGAGTAGACAAGAAACATTTATGTTGGCAGTGAAGGGGCATTATAGAGACTTTCAACCTTCCATTTGGAAAGAAAGTGGAGTGAGCTTCAGTTTCAATACTGAGTTTTCTGAGATTGCATTACTAGGTTGTAGAACGCGGAAGCCTTTCCACCAACATGGGAGATCACTTATGACCAATGGAGCAAATTTCTTAGATTGAAATCCCTTCCGCCAAGTTAGTGAATTGAGACTTCTTAAGGTCCTGAATTTCACTTCACATTTAGTGAGTGCTTTGTCGTCAACTACACTGAAACCACTAATTCACCTCAAGTACCTTGCAGTTTTCACATGTGAATTTGACTTTCATCCAGAATCACATTTTCTCTATCTAGAAACTTTAATTGTGAAGCGTATTTCAGTCAGTATCACATCTACAGTTTTACTTTGAAGAATCCCCTAAATTGGTAATCTGAGGACATTAAGGCGAGTTAAATTTCCAATTGGTGATATAAAGAAGTTGGTACTAAGTGGGACCCCTATAGAAATTTGATTTCTTTCATTGCGGACTATCAAGTCGGGAGTATCTCAAATTAATGGATTTGGATTATGAGTCGAAAGAGTGGTGCCTTGGAGATATGACGTTCCGTAAACTTTAAGTTCTTGAAACTGAGCTACTTTTCCGTAGCTTGAAACACTCGAAATAAACAAAAAAGAAAGAATACCAATGAGAAGTTGTCCAAAGATATGATTGCTAAATTAATGGACAAGAAAAAGGAATCTCATTCTAGCACATTTAATTGGCCTCAATCAAAGGAGATCAGATAACTAATCAAGGAAGACATTGCCAAAAATATTCTGTATCCATAAATAGGCTCAATCAAGGCTTGAATATCTCCTCAATAGAAGCATGGGACAAGGAAAGTCACGATCGAGTCCGACACCTCCCAAGAGCAGGATTCGAAGAGGCACGCCTTGGGTCAAATCCCTTTGAAGATCTCGTGCCTCTATTTTCAATCAAGACTCAACGGATCTTTCCTCTACTATAAGAAGTCTCCTAAGATCAAATGGAAGACTCGTGCAACTACACACATTGTTTTCTAAGTCTATCTACTTTTTAGCCTAAACATTGTAATCCTTAGTTTATTAGTGTCTCAAAAGATAGGAAGAATTAGACCACAAAAGAGTGTTGTGTCCTTATTCAGAATTCATTGTTGCTATACTTCGTTGGTGGTGAACGAATCAAAAATACCTGTATTGTAATACTTTCAAGGTCTAAAGGGAGCCCTTGTGACCCAATGAAAACTGGATATAAGTACCACAACGGCACCGAACCAGCATAAAATTATTGTGTGTCACTTGCTTTTTGCTTACTGTTAGCTTTCACTCTACTCTTTGCTTAGTCAACTAAAATCATCGTTAGTCGACTAATTTTTTAATAGATCACAATTCACCCCCTCTTGCACTTTCAATTGCTACCAGAGCCAGGCTCACTATCTCTGCCTACCAGCTGGTGAGAAAAAAGATCATGTGATCTAACATTGTTGTTGGTGCACTATTTGAAGAAAGAACCTCTCAGGTTCAACCTCCTTATTTCAACGGCCAACACTTTTCTCACTGGAAAATGCGTA
>ML301722.1:0-24862 GCA_005239505.1 Nicotiana paniculata
TCTCTTGTTCTTGTTGTGAGGGCACATGGTTTCACAAGAGATAGGTAACGTTAATAGACTTTTTTCTATGATGTTGGGTGTTCAAGCCATGAGTGCATTGTGAAATTGAGTCGGTATTTGAGGCTAGAATTGTTATGAGCATGTTGTCTTTGTTGTGAATATTTGTGAATTATGGCATAAGAAAAGGGAAGTGTATGTGATTGCATATGCTAAGGTTGTTATTTGTTGCAATCAACCATGGTCATTGGTGTAGTGTGCCTCAATTGTGTAAAAACAAAGTTCTCAAGGATAGTGTGAATTGCTAGTTGACTCGAGACGAGCAATGTTTAAGTGAGGGGTAGTGATGTTTGACTATAACTATATATTTTTAGTGCATTACTTATCTTATATTTAGGTGTTTTAATGTGAAACTATACTATATTTGTAATTAGTTGAGTCTATTTTATGTGTAGGTACATTAGAGATGAAATTGAAGTAAAATAGAGATTTTATGTGTATTTTATACCTTACAAGAATAGTTCGTGATTATTTGATGATGGTTATGATGTGTAATTGTGCAATATTTTAAGATAAAACAAAAGAATACAAAAAGAAAAGGAAAAGACAAAAGAAGAATTGATGAAAGAGAACAAACAAACGCAAAGAAATTGAAAAGAACGAAAAGAAGGAGAATACGTGAAAGAACAAAGAAAGACAAGCAAAGCAAATGAGGTTCATTGCTCGCTACAGGACTTGCGAGGCCTGGTGTACAGCAAGGTGAGGCGCGTGTTTTGCCTCGCGCCACGAGATCTGTAGCGAACATGTTCCGGGTTTTTAAAGCGTATTTTGTCTCCTATTTGATTTTGGATTTATTTATTTCGTTTAGGTCTTTTCTCTACATATATAAATAGTCATTAAATACTAATTTGGAAGACCGAGATTTTACAAGGATTTAACCTAAGGAGGCAAGAACACACTAGGAGCTAGGCGAGGAATTCTTCTACGAGTTTTTCACTTCCTTCTTCCTATTTCTATTATTGATTATGAATTCTAGTATTATATTTATGCATACTATTATGGATAGCTACTTTGTTATCTAGGATTTTGATGGAACCTATCGAAGGATGATTTTCATGTTACGTTAATATAGATTTGTCGTAGTATTTTCTCTATTTGTTCAACTACATTATTATTGTGGTTGGTTGAAGAGATCTCAATCGACTGTGCCTATTTAGTGTGTATTACTCGGGAGAGTATGCATATTTAGGTAGTTGTTGAACAACATCACTTCTAACGTATATGAAGGATCAATACGGAGGGTTTAAATGTGGGATGAGGGATAACGAAACCTTGGTGCGAACCAAGTGAGTCGTACTTAATGACATCTAGCGTAATTCGGGAGAATATGTCTAGTAAATTGTGGTAGTTACTCGGGAGAGAACTACAACACTCAGAGCACTCATGATCAGTAGATAATACTTAGGTGAAATTATAGAAGATGTAGCAGGAAGGATTTCGACAATAGGGGAAATCATAACTCTAGACCTCCTTAATCTTGTCTCTAATCCTTATCCTTGTTAATTGATAGTTTTATAGCTTTCTAGTATTTGTTAGTTAATTAGATAAAAATAAACATTATAATCTTTACTATTAGGAAATTGTTTGGACTTGTGTTTATTAGCGATATTGAACAACTATACCTGAACCTTAGTTCTCTGTGAGATTCGACTCCGGACTTGTAAATCAGATCATATTTATAATTTTCACTAATTCTTTTTATAAGACATAGTTGGACGTGATCACCATTCAATTGCCCATGAAGCATGTTTAACATTCCTTGGTGTGAATTTTGCCTCGAGCATAATTCTCTAATCTATAAACACAAGTGGTCCTCTCTTAATTATATCACTACTAGCATGTTGTCTCTCCTTATTACTTGTCCCAAGTAAGTCAGTATAGTAGTCAATGAAGGCCTTACTTATATCCTCCATTTCAATCTTGTAGTTCCCATCCTTGTCCTTAATCGAAAAGATTATATTAGTGTTTTGGTCTTGAAAACCACATCTTTCTATATACTAAACTTTTTTATTTCAAACAATGTAACTTCATTTCCTATTTTTTCATCTCTGTTTGGTACATAGTTAAAATCTATGCATAAACACTTGCATCTCCTTTTGCTTGGAAGCCCTATTTGGATCCCTTGCATTCCAGAAGACTAGCTTATCCATTGGGGTTGGGGATTCCCCCCACTCTTACCATTCATTCTTTGCTCAGAACTTGAAGGTCTTGACAATTTTTCACGTTATTGACTCTGCTGAGTGTTTAACTCCCCTTCTCTTCCCAAGGCATCAAAGGAGGTTTTTGTGACTATTATTGTTTATGTATACTAGCTTGATGTCTAGGTGATGATTCACTCTCACCCTTCTCTTTTCCATTTTTACTTCCATCATTGGACTTTACTTGTTTAGCTTTGTTTGTTAATACTTCCTATTTCTTCTGTTGCCCTTGCTTCAGTTGTTCCCTTTTAGCTTTATCCTTCTGTTGTCTTTTGCATTCACCAATGTCATGTCCAAAATTTCTATATTGAGTACACATTGTTGGTCTCTGACATGTTATAAGTACCTTCATTTTATGTTTTGATGATCTAACAAACTTACTGTCAAGAATCAGATAAGGAACCTGATACATATCCTCAAGAACTTAAAGATCAACAAGTCTCCAGTTGGGGACACAGTTCAACTCTTCAGAGTCAAAGGAACAGTAGAGGGAACAGATAGCTACCAGTTCCCGAGGTGATTGTACAAGTCAACAAGTCTCCAATTGGGGACATAATTCAATTCTTCAGAGTCAAAGGAACAGCAGAGGGAACAGATAGGTACCAGTTTCCGGTGTGACTGTACAAATCAACTCTTCACAGCTGTAAAGTTGCTGCCTGCACATGCTACGGTGCAGAAATCGTGCAACAATTAACTTTATGGGGAATGCTTTTTACCTAACTTTCTTACATCATCCAACTATCTTTATCAAAATTTTTTTTTCCTTCGAACAGACCTATTTTATTTCATTTCAACAAGGATTACTAAAGACATAGGTGTTGAATCCTAAGCACCTTATTCTACAGAGTTTGAATATAGCAACCAGTACATATGTAGACCTTCAGATATGTTAACAAAAGAGGGTAAGGAGTGATAAATCTCCCCTATACTGCAGAAAGGTAATTCAAGGTACATCAAAATTGTATTGTCTAAGAAGATGTCGATATAATGTAAAATCGTTCTTCTTTTGTTTCATCCTGAGTGAAGGGAATTTGAGCTTATCCATATTAATACCCCCCCTCACCTCCCTTGGGAGGTGTTGATAGGTTGTATAGAAGGTTATGGCGCTACAATTCAAAGCACAGTTAGATAAATTTTCCACCACTTTGTTGCTTTCCCTGTAGCAATGCTTCACCTTCGTCTCCTCAAATAGCTCTATCTTGTTTCTTATGTGTTGCACCTCATTTTGTAAACTCCAGGGTATACTAGCTGTTTTTGTTAACCACTGGACCAACATCAGAGAATCACTTTCTTCTTGATGCTTCTCCAAACTGAGCCAGAGCTCCAAAGCCAATCCAGTTGTCCTACCAAAAATAGGAATTACCCTGATTTATTTTCTAGAGGATTAGATGATCACCTTTATTCTTGATTTTCATCATCCTTCTCCAAGTATGAGAGTGTGTATATGTCACGCCCCGAATTTGGGGAGCGAGGTCACCTGGTGCCTTACCTATCCTTGCGTACCAACTTGCGACTAAGGAATTCTGAGCATATGATGTCATACTTTGGCCATGGGCCACATATCAAGACAATTGCGAATATTGACTAAATCTCAATATAAAGCTGGGCCGACAAGGCCGTCATAACTACTACAACTGACATACCAACAAAATGTACATAAAAGGCCTTCAAGCCCAACATACTGCATTAACTGACAGGATATGTCTACAAGCCTCTACTGATGGATATACTATGATCGAAACAGGTCCCCGACCTACTCATAATATATATACATATATACAAATATATACGTAAAGCTCTAAACCCCGCAACTCCGAAGGGTATGGAGCTTACCGTTCAAGCTGAACTCTGGCAACATCTAATGAGGAGGTATACCCATCTGTCTGTCTGAACCTGCACGCATGAAATGCAGCCCCCCAAAAAGGAAAGTTAGTAAAAAATAATGTACCGAGTATGTAAGACAATCTACTGAAAGAAGAAACTGAACTGATAATATAATAACTTAAAGCAACTTAAATCAAAGATAATCTGAACATATGCTTACCTGTTGATACTGACTCAACTCTCTCAATATAGTAAGTAAAATAGTTGCCCAACTCTATAAGGCTCGGTATATATATACATATATATATATATATATAACTGATCTGCCGTAGTAGGCTCGCTCATAGGCGCTCGGCCATACTAGGCTCTGTATCTTGGCCAACTGGGCTTGCTCATAGGCGCTCGGGCACAGTAGGCTCGGTACATAACTTACCATTTGATTAGAGGTTGCCCAATAGGGGCCTGCCCATCGATTATAGCTCGATGGTAATAAAAATACATTAATACTGTATATATAGATTCGCTGCTCTCTTGACTGGAAGAAGATAATACTCAATTGAACATAAAGTCCCGATAAGAGAGAATACTGTAACTTATGAGACTAGGATAATGTATATAAATTCAGGAGTATGAACTTCTCTTTATGTCTCGTTATCAAACAAAAATAATTACTGGATCATGCCAAAATGAAGGAAAGGGATAACTTTAACATACCTGAAGTAGGAAAAAAATATGTATGATATTCTTGTGAAAGATTGCACATTACTCCTTTACAATCGCAAAATCTCACGTCACTTAAGACACTATGAAATGAAGTGCTCCATCGTGGGTTATTTTGGTGT
The DNA here is from genome assembly GCA_005239505.1 of Nicotiana paniculata. NCBI lineage: Eukaryota > Viridiplantae > Streptophyta > Magnoliopsida > Solanales > Solanaceae > Nicotiana > Nicotiana paniculata. The sequence continues at coordinate 4,922 of ML301722.1, forward strand.
TGTAGTAGGAAAATGTTATGTGTTCTCCAAGATATACTCACTAAATTTCCTAATAGAAAGAGTATTGTATTATAATGTATTGCATTACTATATTATACACATTGGATATGGGATAATATGACTTTCAAGATTTTGGATAAGTTTAAGTGTAAAATTTGGTTGAATCTTGCTGAACGTTTTCTAGCACTTGTATATAAGACCTCTCTTTGAATTAGAGAGGTTTTTATGCATTAAATGGAGTGGGGCGCTCATACTAATGAAGCCTTAATCTTACTCAATTGTGACACCTTTCAATTATAAGGTAAGAGTCACTAAATAAAAGAAAGGGGCTGCCACATTTTGGCTTGTTAGGCCTTATCCTAATATCTTAATTAATTATCCACTAATCCTTAATTAACTAGTTAATATCCCACTAATCAATATAATTAAGAATCATCTCAACTTACTTAAAATACTACTCACTTTTAATGCACTTTATATATTTTACTATCATAGCCATGTGGTACCTTGTATGGTACTAGTTTATAAATATCGGGTATTATAGTTACGACCATATTTTACCCCAAATTGTCAAACCTCGACGAAACTCATTTTCTTTGACTTGCTTTCCCTCTTACCTTCACGATTTATACATCAGTTCTTTGAAATAGCATAATTCTTATAATCTCAAAATAATCTCATTCCCGAGCTTACGTCGATTAACTTACGACGAAACTTTAACATACGAACATGCGGGATGTAATATCTCATTCTATCAGTTTATTTATGACGTACTTTAACGTACAAAAACATGGGGTGTAACAGTGTAGCTCCATTTCCTAGCCATTGAAAAATCAGTCCATAATGACTCCTTGGTCCTAAACATCTACCATAACTTTGCCGCAAAAGTATATGAGATATCTTGGAGCCTTCTAATCCCAATACCACTCTCATTAGTAGGAATACGAAGTTTCTTCCAAGATGTCCAGTGATGCTTCTTTTTTCCTTCTCTGCTCCTCCAAAAGAAATTAGCGAATACCTTCTCAATTTGAGTTAGAACTGTATTGGGGAGTTATCAATGCTTATTTATCTCAACATTTGATATCTAGGCCTATTAGCCTAATCCATATGGGTACCTTGTCCACTTTTTCTTTCGTTATTTCAATATAAGGCCTCCATGGTTTAACCACTATAGGTTTTCTATCAAGCATCTGAAGACTTCTACAGCTTTACATGTATCCTCGGAGTTATAAGATCGAACAAGGAATACGTCTCGATTCACCTGTGCAACCTTGTCAGTTGCCAATACCCAAATTCTTCCAAATTCTTTTGAAATACCCTTCCATTATTGTTTGGAGAGAGTTCGATACCAAAATATAGCATATAACTGCAGTGCCCCAATACTCATCCTCTTCTTTGATGTCCTCCATTGTGATATTAACATTGTTATCTGTTTTATCTTCAGTAGATAGGTCATATCCGTCATTTATCGGCAGCATCTCGACTATTTTACTCTTAAGTATTGTTAGCCCCATTAGGAATTAGGGTTTGAGAATTACCTCCATCAGTTTCTTCTTCAACGAAATCCGCCCGTGAGCTTGGCAATTTCATCGGTGTGTTGCTACTACATTCTGCCGGAGATCCTATCGGTATTACCATTTCTGAGTTTTGACTCAGATCAAATAGCACAATTTCTTGTAGTACATTGATGTTCTTTGTCTTTGTTGCATCACTAGACTGTATTGGAATGCCTTTCTGCCCACCATGTACACTTGAATTCACCACTGGAATTGTTTGCCCTCTCCCTCCAGTTTTGGATTCCCTAGACATTTCAATAATCGCCGAGAGGAACTCTCATTCGAGAGAGAGAAAGGATTCCCTTTCTGGATAAGATAGTTGTGTGCTCTCTAGCAACTGCATATAGAGGTCACAACGTCTCTAATTCAAATGCAATATCTAAATGGGGTAAAACTAGTACTGGTTGAGATGAAGGAATAGGTAGACAACATTAGGGAAGTCACTAAAGAGACAGGTACAAATGTGGCTAAGCTCAGGATGGATATGGGAGCCACACGGAGACAAGGAACCAGGGCATTCAGTTCCATGAGTGAAAAGATGGATAAGCTTGTCAAAGATGTCGAAAATTCCTATGACTCCTTCTGCACCAAAGTGATCAACACACTCAAGTACTTCCTGGAAGAAGCTAATGTGTATTTGTGTGATGATGTTAAAAAAAATTCTTTTCTTTCTATTTTTCTCTTGCTTGCTTGCTGTTGGTTTTAAAAATTTATTTTTGCTTGGGTCTGCATGAATTGTGCTCTACTGAAGGCATTACTTTTGTTGCTCTACCTCGCTAGTTGTTATGTATATTACTTCCTACATTACTCGTCTTGTTTGTGTTCTTTCCCTTTTTGATTAATGTCAATGGGAGAGAACAGTAGAGAAGTAAAACATCAACTCAGGGGGAGACATCATCAACTCAGGGGGAGCAACGCAGGGGGCATAATAAAAGTGAAGTCCACATGCTTATATCTATATACATTTATCTTATTCTTTGTTTACTCTCTCTTGAATTTCATCATCGAAAATGGGGAGGTTGTTAAGTCTAAATCTAAGTTTCAATGACGACAACCTATTTACATTGATTTGCAGAAATCAAGGTATCAACAAAAGGAAAGAAAACTGTCAAGAAGTTGTCGAAAGAAAGAAGCGGATGATGTTTAAGCCAAAGGATTTATGCTGAATCAAAGGAGCTGATGATGTTGAATCAAAGGACAAGAAAAAGGAAACTAAATCTATCATACTTTTTCAGCCTCAATCGAAGGAGATCAAGACTATCAAACAAGGAAATATATCATGTAAAGGCCTAAATATATGGTATCCTCAATTAGCACAGTCGAAGGCTCGAATCTCTCCACAATGTAAGTTCGTGACAAGGAAAGTCATGAACGAATCCGGCCCTTCCCAAGAGCAGGACTCGAGAGGCACCCCTTGGGTCAAATCCTTTTGAAGATCATGAGCCTCTATCAAAGTCAAAGTACAATGGCTCTCAAACTCTCCTATAAGAAGTCTTCTCAGACCAAATAGAAGGCTTGTGCAACTACAAACCTTGTCGTCTAAATCTCTCTACTTCTTAGCCTAAACACTGTATTCCTCAGTTTACCAGTGTCAGAAAAGATAGGAAGAGTTAGAATGCAAAACAGAGTTGTATCATTATTCAAGCTACATTGTTGTTATACTTCATTGGTGGTGAACGAGTTAAAACCATCATTGTTTTAATTTCTTTCAAGATCTTAAGGGAACCCTTATGACCCAAGAGAAACTGGATGTAAGTACCACACCGGTACCGAACCAGTATAAAAATTGCTGCGTGTTATTCTGTTCTTTTTGTTTACTATTATTCACATTCTGCACGAAATCTAGTCGACTAAAATCATCCTTAGTCAACTATTTTTTAATAGACCACAATTCGCTCCACCTCTTGTACTTTCATTACCTCCATCAGTTTCTTTTTCAACCAAATCCACCCATAAGCTTGGAAATTTCATCGGTGTGTTGCTGCTACTACATCCTGCCGGAGATCCTATCGGTGTTTGTATACGGCCGTCCAATTTCGAAGTCTCTGTTATGCCGAGCCCGAGCTCGGAAGGCTCGAAGTAAAGTTTGAGCCCAATCTCAGAAGGCATATCTCGAGAGAGCACATTGAAGGCCCGATACGGCCTACCTCGAGGCAGTGCAAAATCGATGACAGTCAAGAAAAAACAGAAATTTCTCAAGGGCATATAGGTCAAGGCGTAAATCTCAGGATTGGTTCGTACAAATCCGTATTAGGCGGTCATACAGTTGTACCAATAGTAATTTTTACTGTAAATGGAAATGTATTTTCCACTCCTATATAAAGGGGACTCCAATCATTTGTAAAGATCATCATTCACTGCTATAGAACATTCTACTCTGCTTTTCTCGTTTAATGTGCTCAAGATTATTCTTCAACTTTATTATTCTTCATTTATTGTTCATACTTTATTACTACTAACTGACCTCGAGACCCCGAGGCTATCAAGCTCGAGGCCCCCGTTCCTTTGACAACACTGGTTTGGTTATCATATTCTTCTTATTTACACCCAGTATTTATTTCTTATCTACTAGTATTGAAATAAATTACATATTTTTAGAACCACAAATCAAATATAATTGTTAACACCAATTTTTGAGGTAAACAGTGTGGCGCCCACCGTGGGGCTAAAGATAATAGTGATTATTTTGGTGCTAGTTTTCTGATAACACACATTATTCTTCACACTGATTCTTGTCCAAAGATTCTTTGGTTTCAGGTTAAAATGTGTCTAACTCAGCAAACGCACCTAGAAACGACGGTCACGATTTCCATGGAGAAAATAGTGCAATAGCTCCAGGGGCCGGTGTGCTACCGCTAAACCCTAGGGTAGCACCAACACCAAACCCTGTCGACGTAGGATCACACATTGCTTTGCACGTCGATTTGGGTAATGATATTGAAGGAAGTGTACGCGGAGGGGACCAACCTGACACACAAAGGACACAAGATCGAGAAGAAAGAGAAGTCAGCCTACAAGTAATTTTTGAAATGTTGCAGGCTAAACAATTTATTATCGCTCAGTTACAAAGTCAGCAAAAGACTCCGAGCGGAGCAAGACCAGAAACGACTCCTCGACTTGAGCCAACCCCAGAAAGATCAAGTAACAACGAGATGGGAGCTGACACCACCATTATAAAAAGGCTGGAGGAACTCACCAAGAGGATCCAGTCAGGAGAAAAGAAGATAGAGGACAACGATCAGAAAGTGGAAACCTACAACTCGAGGGTCGACCAGATCCCGGGAGCACCTCCTGTCTTGAAGGGACTAGATTCGAATAAATTTGTACAGAAACCATTCCCACCGAGTGCGGCTCCGAAGCCCATTCTGAAGAAGATTCGAATGCCCGACATCCCAAAATATAACGGGACCATAGATCCCACTAAACATATCACCACATATACTTGTGGTATAAAAGGAAATGATGTGAAGGACGGCGAAATTGAGTCTATCCTACTGAAGAAATTTGGAGAAACCTTGTCCAAGGGGGCCATGATGTGGTATCATAACTTTCCCCTGAAATCAATAGATTCGTTTGCCATGTTGGCAAACTCATTTGTAAAGGCACATGCTGGTGCCATAAAGGTTGCAACGAGGAAGTCTAATGCATTCAAAATCAAGCAAAGAGAGAACGAGATGTTGAGCGAGTTCATCTCCCGTTTCCAGTTGGAACAAATGGAATTACCACCAGTCTCCGATGACTGGGCTATACAGGCCTTCATACAGGGACTGAATGAACAAATATCAATAGCTTCAGGGAAGCTGAAGCAAAACTTGATCGATTATCCCGCTGTAACTTGGGCGGATGTGCACAACAGGTACCAGTCAAATATTAGGGTCGAGGAGGACCAGTTGGGAGCCCCCTAGGGCTCAGTTTATCCAAGATAGCTACTAGCAAAGGAGCAAAGAAATGTGGAAAGGGAGCCAATGTTGAACAAGGAAAGATATTAGTCGTACGTAGAAGACAGAAGAAACACTTCGAGGCGTAACATACCTCGAAATGACTGAAGAGCGGATCGAGGCCAAAGTTCCTGGGGACTCATGAGCAAGACCGGGTTTGACAGGCACTCGGGACATCAAGGCATTATCTCAGCCTCATAATGATGCACTGGTAATTTCTATCCTTTTAAATAAAGTTCAAGTTAAACGTGTGCTCATGGATCCAGGTAGTTCGGCCAATATAATCAGGTCGAGGCTCGTGGAGCAGCTCGGGCTGCTCGACCAAATCGTACCCGCCTCTCTAGTCCTGAATGGATTCAACATGGAGAGTGAAACAACAAAGGGAGAAATCATCCTCCCAGTCAACGTGGCCGGAGCCATACAAGACACCAAGTTTCATGTCATGGAAGGTGACATGAAGTATAATGCTCTACTTGGAAGGCCATGGATCCATAGCATGAGGACAGTGCCATCAACTTTTCATGAAATGATGAATTTTCCAATAAAAGATGGCGTGAAAACAGTATATGGAGAGCATCGTGCAGATAAAGAGATGTTCGCAGTGCACGACTTAACACAGGTATCGACACCATCTACCTCGAAGAAGTCAAAGGACAAACAGGTAGCCAAATAGCAATCACAGCCCATACCCTCGGTTGAGCCCGAGGGACAAGAGCTCGATGAACAGTTGGTCGAGGACGAAGAAAAATATTTCCTCACCCCTCGAGCCTTCGTTTCCCCCGAGGAATCAGACACAACAAAGTCCACAGTCGAAGAATTCGAGCAGGCCATATTTATCGAGCATCTTCCGGAACGAAAGGTATACCTGGGAACAGGATTAACCAATGAACACAATAAAAAACTCATTCAATTTCTTATTGATAACATTGATTGTTTCGCTTGGTCCCATTTAGATATGATAGGGATCCCATCGGAGATAACCACCCATCGACTAAGTGTCAACCCCGGGTTCAAACCGGTGAAGCAAAAAAGGAGACCTCAGTCCGAGGTAAAACATGCATTCATCAAAGAAGAGGTAACTAAACTTCTCAAACTAGGATCCATTAGGGAAGTAAAATACCCTGAATGGTTGTCTAACGTAGTGCTATTCCCCCAAAAAGGGAATAAACTTAGAATGTGTGTAGACTACAGGGATTTGAACAAAGCATGCCCTAAAGATTCTTTTCCAGTACCCAACATCGATCGATTGATGGATCCCACAGCTAGCCACGAGATCCTTACTTTTCTCGACGCCTACTCCGGGTACAATCAAATTCAAATGAACCCATAGGACCGGGAAAAGACTTCGTTTATAACGAAGTATGGTACATATTGCTATAATGTAATGCCCTTCGGGCTAAAAAATACGGGAGCAACATATCAACGCCTAGTTAATAAGTTGTTCGAACATCAAATAGTCTAAATTGATGACATGCTAGTTAAGTCACTGCGCGCAGAGGACAATTTAACCCATTTGTAGGTAACGTTCGATATCTTAAGAAAGTACAACATGAAAATCAACCCCGAGAAGTGCGCTTTCGGAGTCGGCTCGGGCAAGTTCTTAGGTTTCATGGTGGAAAACAGGGGGATCGAGATCAACCCCGAAAAAATCAAAGCCATCAAGGAGGCCACCGTAGTAAACAATGTGAAAGTCGTGCAACGACTGACCGGGCGGATAGCTGCCTTAGGCCAATTCATCTCGACGTCAGCAGATCAGAGTCATCATTTTTTCTCCCTACTCAAGAAGAAAAAAAACTTTGCATGGACTCCGGAGTCTCATCAAGCCTTGGAAGTATCTCTCGAGCCTGCCCTTTCTTCATACTCCGAAGGAGGATGAAACACTATATTTATATTTGGCAGTGTCCGAGGTAGCAGTAAGTGGCATGTTGGTTCGAGAAGAGCAAGGTACGCAATTTCCTGTCTATTATGTAAGTCGAACCCTAGGAGATACTGAAACCAGGTATCCGTATTTAGAAAAATTTCCCTAACATTAATAAGTGCATCTAGGAAGTTGAAACCATATTTTCAATGTCATCCTATATGTGTATTAACTAAATATTCATTTTGCATAAGCCTAAGTCATCGGGCCGATTGGCCAAATGGGCCATCGAACTCGGAGGGTACGATATCGAGTATCAACCTCGAACGACTATTAAGTCTCAAATTTTGGCAAACTTCATGGACGATTTTACGCCTGCCCTCGTGCCCGAAGTAGAAAAGGAACTCTTGTTAAAAACGGGCACATCATCGGGGGTATGGACCCTTTTCACTGAAGGTGCCTCGAATGTGAAAGGGTCCGGGCTCGGTATAGTTCTAAAACCGCCTACGGGCCACATTATTAGACAATCTATAAAAACTTCGAAATTGACTAACAATGAGATCAAGTATGAGGCCAGGATTACAGGTCTTGAATTAGCCAAAAGCCTGGGAGCAGAGGTCATCAAAGCAAAATGTGACTCTTTTTTGGTAGTCAACCAAGTAAACGGAAGCTTCGAGGTTCGAGAATATAGGATGCAAAGATACTTAGACAAGATTCAAGTAATATTTCACCGCTTCAAAGAGTGGAACCTGGTCCATGTACCTCGAGAATAGAATAGCGAGGATGATGCACTCGCAAATTTGGGCCCATCTGTTGAAGAAGATGATATTGTCCCGGGGACTGTCGTTCAATTATCGAGGTCGGTGATCGAAGAGGGTCATGCAGAAATTAACTCGACAAGTCTAACATGGGATTGTAGGAATAAGTACATCGACTAATTGAAACATGGGAAGCTCCCCACGGACCCAAAAGAATCGAGGGCCCTCCGAGCCAAAACGGCCCGATTTTCACTCGACGAGAATGGAACATTGTATAGGAGGACCTTCGACGAACACTAGCAGTATGCTTAGGACCGGGGGACACTGATTATTTGCTACAAGAAATCCACGAAGGTACTTATGGGAATCATTCTGGTGTTGATTCTTTTGTTCAAAAGGTGATCAGAGCGTGGTATTACTGGATAACATGGAAAAAGATACAAAAGAGTTCGTTCGAAAGTGTGACAAATGTCAAAGGTTTGCACTAATGATCCACCATCCTGGAGAACAAATCCATTCAATTCTATCCCCATGGCCATTCATGAAATGGGGGATGGACATCGTCGGCCCCCTACTAACGACGCCATGTAAAGCTAGATTTATCTTATTTATGACTGACTACTTCTCAAAATGGGTAGAAGCGCAGGCCTTCGAGAATATAAGAGAAAAAGAAGTCATCGACTTCATATGGGACCACATCATATGTCGATTTGGGATTCCCTCCGAGATAACATGCGATAATGGGAAGAAGTTCATCGGCAGTAAGGTAACAAAATTCCTCGAAGACCATAAAATCAAAAGGATCTTATCAATGCCTTATCACCTAAGTGCAAATTGTCAAGCCGATTCCACAAACAAAACCATCATCCAAAACTTGAAGAAGATTTTAGATGATGCGAAGGGGAAATGGAGAGAAGTGTTGCCCGAGGTACTATGGGCATATCGAACAACATCGAAGTCGAGCACAAGGGAGACGCCATTTTGTTTGGTGTATGGGTCTGAGGCATTGATCTCAATCGAGGTTGGGGAACCGAGCGTCAGATTTCAACATACCACTGAGGACTCAAATAACAAGGCCATGAACATCTCCCTCGATCTTTTATATGAAGGACGTGAGGCCGAATTAATTCGAATGGACGCCGTACTACAACAGAAGAACGAACCTCCGCTACTTCGAGTCGGGGACTTAGTTCTAAGGAAAGTCACCCTTAATACTCAAAACCCAAATGAAGGAAACTAGGCCCTAATTGGGAAGAACTGTATCGTGTCCTCGGAGTCGTAGGAAAAGGATCCTACAAACTTGGCACAATGGAAGGCGAGCAACTACCAAACAATTGGAATATATCGTTGGTCAAACGTTGTTATTGCTGAGGTATGACCTTCTCCCCTTTTTCGTTTATATTTTATACTAACCCCTTACAGGTGTTCGATTGGAGATATCAAAGCACCCTTCAACTTGAAGACCTTGGGTTTTAAAGCATGCGTTGCACTCTTTTTCCCTTAAATCAGGTTTTATCCAAATGGGTTTTACCGGCAAGGGTTTTAACGAGGAAACACCTATATACTACCTAAGGAAAACTCAACAAGTATTCAAGGCTTCTTTTCTATCAGCCTCGAATACTGGGGGGCATCACACTCAGAGGTTACATTTTAGAAGAAAACAAGTCATGCCAAGGAGGATCTCGATAGGAGAATGTTGTAATGGGCCAAACGGTTAAATGAACCGTGTCTGTATAGAATAATCGAGCCCCCGACTGAAAAAACTTGTACACATGTGTCGATTACTCAAAGAAGCATTCTTAATATATCAAAACATTTTGTGCCTCAAAGAAGTCTATTATTTTCCCATTTAACGGCTTAAGGGCCAAATATACTCGAATACTCGGGGACTATCATCAACAGTCAACACGTCGAGCCATTAAAAACTCGAACTTATAAGACCTCAATGAGGCAAACTCGAACTTATAAGACCTCAATAACGCAAACTCGAACTTATAAGACCTCAATGAGTCATACAAGAAATTATAAGACCTTAAAAATGGCATCCCCTCGATATTAAGGCAAAGGCCATCTCACTAAGGGACTAAAGGCTACGGCCATATGGAAAGGCTACGGCCGAAATAATGTGGCTCGAAGACGTACGAATTCCACCATAAAACTAAAGGCCTTCAAACACTTCGAAAAATCGGTTAAATCAGGCTACCCTCGGCATAAGCAACGGGGCTTCGATAAAATCAGCCCCGAACAATGTGAGGCTTCGAAAACGTCAGCCTTTGAGAAAATCCCAAGAGGTATTCAACTATCGTTGCACATCGCCTTGCAAACGAAGTTCCAATCAGTCGAACCATCGAAAAATTGAACGAATATAAAAACATGCCAAGGCATAACAAAATTCTTACTAAAGTCTTTAGCCAAAAAGAGGGAAAATTGTAGCCATTTAGAGGTCGAATCGAATCAATCTAAAAAGATCCTAAGGGCCTATATGTAAGAGCCTAAAGGCCAATCTAAAGAGCCTAAGGGCCAACTTAAAAGAGCCTAAGGGCCAACCTAAAAGAGCCTAAGGGCCGATACTTGAAGAACTTAAAGGTCGAAGCACATCATGCTCGAGACCTTACCCAGTTCGGACTCGAAAGTCCCGAGCTAAAGCTTAGCTCGAAGATCGGACCCTAAGTGTTCACCAATTATCGATCGTTGATCAAACACGTAACCTAAGGGTATTATGTTCAAATTCCAATACATAAGACTGATCGTCAACAACACCAAATCTCATTATAAAAGGTAAAGGAAAGACGAAAATTAACACAACACAAAGTCAAAACAAAAGATTCTTTATATACAGATGATGGTCCAAAAGTATGTTTACAAAGCTCCCACACGGAGCCCTTACACAAAAAAAGGAAAATGAAAGAAGCTTAGTCTACTGTCGGGGTCACTCGATCAGAGGTAGTTTCTTCAGGAGCTGCATCTTCGACGGCCTGACCTTCGGCAGCCCCTCATCGGAAGTCAGCAATGCCGCTGCCACTTCTTCCAAGCCCTTCACCCTCTCGATCTCAGCAGAAAGATCAAAGCCTTCGACCTGCACCTCCTCGAAGGCTTGCCTTCGAGTCTCCAGCCGAGCTTGATTGATGGCCCGTGTTAACTTAAGCTCGGCCGCATCAGCTGCCTTCTTAGCCCAGACATTGGCAGCAGCAGCATCATCGGTCTGGTATGTAGACATACTTGCATCAACTTCGGACAAGGTTTTGGATAATTCCGTGGCTTACTCAGTATGGAGGTCCTTATATTTATGACTTTTTTCCTTTGCACCCTAAAGTTGGTGCTCAGCCGAGGTCAGCTTCTCTCAAAGAGTATCCTTCTCGGAGGCCATATCATCCATGCGCTGCTTCAACCCGAGGATCTCAGTATCTTTGACCCTAAGCTTCTCCCGAAGTTGCCCCACCAGGTCATCCTTCTACTTGATCTGCAAGAATCGAGTCGAGACATTAAACACTAAAATGAGTAAGCATAAAATAAGCCCACAAAGGTTGTATTACCTGCTCAACAAAACTGGCCCGCTCTCGGGACGCCTTCTACGAACTTGCTCGGAGGTCATTAAAGTTCCCCCTCCCTTTTGGCATAAAGAGACTTGAGCTCATCCGACTCTGACATAAGTTTCCTAAGCTCATCTTCATAGTAGGCCAGCTCACCTCGTGACTTGGAAAAGGCTTGGTCGAAGAGCATCACGTCCTAAAACACAAAGGAAGAAGGTCAGAAAGGAAAGAACCAAACTCAAGATATAGTTGTTGTGAACACCCAATTTATGCCCCACATGGGAATTACCCCTAAAATAATCAAAAAAAATAATTTTTAATAAATTTTAGGAACTTTCCTTTATTTAGTTGAAAAGAAGGAGATTTAGTTGATTCTTGAATTGGGTTAACCTTGCAAAGAAAAATAGGCCAGCTTTGTTGAAGCTCGGAATTCCTACACACCCACGCCCAAGCCCACACCTGAATCGGCCCAGCACCCCCTTCAGACGCCCAAAGGGCGTCGTTCCGCCCTTTCCTCTAAGCGTCGTTTCCCACTTTTTACTTTCTTCCTCACCTTCTTGACTAATACACATACAGGCACATTAGTGACCTAGGAGACCCCCCATCTAAAAAGAACCCTAACAACCTTCTACTTTCTTTCTGCACAGAAGACACCTCCTTCTTCACGCCTGAGAAGAACGAAAATCCTCTCCAAAAATCAAGCCTCCGCCGACCTCTTTTTCTCCATTCTCTCACATGCACACACTCACCATCACACTCACACAGGGATGGCGGCTCACCCACTCGCGTTTTGAACACCCATAGCTGAAACGAAAGCTAGGAAATTAAAATGAAGGTCTTGAAATCAAAATCCCAAAAGATAGAAAGAAAAGCTGGAATTTCCAATGGGGTTTAAAGAGACCGATTTCGTGAGCCGTGAAATTGCTGTTTTTGTCGTTGATTTTAGCTGATTCTGTGTTGCTAAGCTCTGTTCAAGCCCTTTAACCCTTATTTGGCTCCATTGTTCTTGTTACGCTACTGCCCAGATACTTCTTTTGAACCTCGAATTGTTAATTGGATAGGAAATGTGTCTATGATGGAAGATGCATGTGGATTATGAAGTTAATGAAATAGTTTTGTTCAGCTCTAAATCTCTGTTGTTCTATCTCTGTTTAATACTTTGTATCCTCTCACTGTCTTGAAGTTCACCTAAGCGAAAATGATTTGAGTACTAATTTTAAGAATGATGAATCAGCTGTTGTTTTCTTCAATATTTTATTTTGTTTTGTTAATTCATAATATTCCCTTTTTTCTTATTTCTGCACTGTGCATGCCTATATGTGTATTTTTTGGTCAAATATCGTAATTATTGAGTGCACATATTTGTACTGTTTCTTTTCTTTGAAATCAGTAGTGTTAGATTTCTAGTTTGGCCTTTAATAAAAGTGGTACCAGATGGTTAACTAAAATAAGTTCACTTTGAAGATTTCTATAAAATGGTAATTTAGCTTAGATTTATCAATTGAAAAGGACGTTATTAGGAGCACTGAAAGAAATTTGTTCTTTTGTTAAAATTTTAGAACAGAACTAAGGCTCATATGATGAACAATCCGTAAAGTCACGATTTAGTCCTTGATCTCAATTGCAAGTTATAAAGTTAGAGTTTGTAGTATGTTTTAGAGGCGATTAATAAATTATCGTGGTCATGGGTACGGTTCCCGTGGCGTGTTCACGATACGTAATCCTAATTTGGGTGTGCATTTCATGTGACCCGACCATAACTTCGAACAATATTAAAATCACACGAAGCAATCGCGAGTGCATTTCATGTGACGTGGTCGCGATGTGTTCAAAAACAACAAGTGCACGCCATCGTGACTTGTATAGGATAAATCCATAAACGTCCTAGTTGATCTCAAAACTAAAATTCTCCTTCAAATAGAAAACATAAAGAATAATCAAACATCGCCTCAAATAGGCACTATAAAACCGTCACGACTATAGTCTTGACTACGTAATCTACACTCGCGTGCGACAACTCATGTCCCCGTCTTCAACTTCAAATTATAATAAAAATCACATGTTGTAATTGCGGGTGCATTTCATGTGGCGTAGTTATAATGTGTCCAAAAAACAAGCAGGTGCACGCCATCGTGACTTGTTTCAAGATAAATCCATAAATACTAAAAGCGGTTAAAAATTAAACGGCTAAATGCATAATAGGTTAAAACACATAAATAATCAGACAATTTAGGTCAAATAATAATAGTTAAGCGACCATGATAGAACCGCGGAACTCGGGAATGCCTAACATCTTCTCCCGGGTTAACAGAATTCCTTACTCGGGTTTCTGGTCGCAGAAAAAATCAAAACAGAGTCTAAATTTTGCCGGTTTGGGATTTTAAAAATCACACGGTGTCCCGGAACATCATTAAAAATCCGGGTGGCGATTCTGAAAACTAATAAAAATTCCAAATCTGAATAATGTCACTTAAAGTGGAAAAACTTCCTTATTACCCTTTATTAATCCGGGGTGAAGAAGGAGGTGTGACAGTTGTTAAGGCGAATATTACCTGTTTCTGAAGTTTCTCGACCTCTTCAAAGATGAACGAGGCGTTAAGGTCGAGGCCTTTCTCAACCTCGGGCAAGCACTCTCCAAATATATTGTTCTCTCTGTGGGATGCCCCCACGTCGGGAGTCTTCATATCTTGGGCATCCCGTATTTGCCCTAGAGAAAACGACTGGCCTGGTAGAGAGTCGTCCACTCCAATTACCCCGAGTGGATCGATCACGGACTTATCTCGCCTTCAAGGAGCCTCAGGGTTGAGTTCTTCGGACTCATCTACCAAGTGATTTTCAGCAAGGTACGTTCTGGTCACCAGTTCGTTCGGGGACTGTGCCCGAGCTCCCTTCAGAGATCCCCTCAGCTCGAGATTGAACCACCTCGGCAGCCTTCGGAGCAGTAACCTTTGAAGCATCGGTGCCGCTTCCCCTCCGAGTTACAAATGGGAGGGCATCGCCTTCACCCTCAGTCTCATCTCCCTCTTCGTCCTCAGCACGAAGACTTGCAACAACCTTGGGAGACAAGACCACCGAGTCGGCCCTAGGTTTTTGAAGCCTGGACTTTTTTGGTTTCGGGGACTCTGCCGGCGTCTCTTTCTTTCTCTTCTTATCCTTGGAAAGTTTTTGGGTCTCTACCTCTCCAAGTGGGGGCGACCTCATTGAAACAGCATTTTCGAGGCCTACATAAGCGAAAAGGTTAAGTGTGCTATCAAGAGGTATTTTACTAAGGGACTCAAATATGTCAATGATAAAAATCACCATGGTTTTTGGCCTCCCATCGGCCTTTGGTCAAGTTGCGCCAAGCGCGCTAAGCATATGTGGAGGTGGAAGATAGTTGCCGAACCTAGCTCGGGAGGTCCTTAACCGCACCGGGGTACCACTTGACGGATGCATCATCAGAAGGGAGTTAGTCCAAATGGAAGAGAAAACATTTGATTAATGAAATGTACTCGACGAATCCATACTTACGCTTCATATTCCATTCATTGGGGAATGCCATCTTATCAGCAGGAATCAGGTCGGAGGTCTTGACTCTAACGAAGCGCTCATCCACCCACAGTCTTTTTCTTCATTGATGCTAGCAATGAAAGACTTCGAAGATCGACGTTGTAATTTTATCAGGCCATCTTGATAGAGACGAGGGCTGTATAGTCTAATCAGATGGTAGAGGGTAAAAGGCATCCCCTCGACCTGACTCGAAAAATACCTAATCAGGTAAATAATTTTCCAGAAGGAAGGATAGATTTGGCCGAGCGTCACCCGATATTGTCGACAAAAATCGAGAATCACTGGATCTAGCGGGGGCAAAGAAGGTACTATGGGACCTAAGGTAAATGGGTATGTCACGACCCATTTTCCAAACAAGTTGTGACCGGCACTCGATCACTAAGCGAACCATCTGAGCTTATCAAATCTATTATAACTGCAAACTTTATATGCAACAAGGTAATACTTTAACCAAATACTTTTGATTAATTTAAATATTTAAAATAAATAAACTCCCAAAACCTTATTCGTAGTAACTACTGATATACTGCTAAGTTATTATCAAAAACATCTGAATCTTAACCCAACGACTATGTCTATGAAGCCTCTACTGATAAACTGACGCATTGCTCAGGACATGAGATTTCCTGGCTAGTTCTCTAAGTAAACAAAGAAATAACTAGATAAAGATGACTTTAAGGAATATTCCACGAACAAAAGTGGAGCTCACCAATAGCACTGGAAGAGAGGGAAGTCCTCACCCGTAGCATGTTCGCCTGCAAAATCGGTTCCTACGTTGTACCGCAGACCAACGTAGGTTCCCAAAAGAGAATGTCAGTACCATCCATTGTACCCAGTGAGTCTCAACGACAGGGGACAAAACTTTAATAACATATACATTACGAGCAAAGATTCTAAATGAATGTAAAACATAAAGCTTATAAGAACAATTCTAAAATAATTGCATAATAGTAGTTTATGAATATTCTAAAAGAAATTCTTTTCTTTTTATTTAAAAAAATACTTCACTTTATACTTTGGGATTCCCAACTATCCTGACATATTTCTGTCTTAGTCACTGTGTGATCGACACGGGATCGATCCCAACCTGATCAAATAGGCCCAATCCACGAGGTGCCACTCGCTTCATGGTTCTCAACACTCATGTATCATACCTTAGCATGGCTAAGTAAATTCTCAGCAACGAGACCCTCGGCTCGTGTGCTCCCTACTTTGGCACAAGTAGTTTCAGGAAGTCAACACCTTGGTCAGGACCCTCGTCCTGGACGATGACCCCTTCTCAGAATAAAGGATACTCCCAAAAATCTTTTCTTTCTAAAACTTCTTTTTGGGACTTTTCAAGTCTAAATCTTTTCTTTTTGGAACATCATGTACGTGCTCATGCTGGTATCCTTAAATGTAAAGCATGCCATAAGAATGAAATAAACATGTAAAAGTATTTCTAAAGATTATGTCTTCTTCATAATTTTTCAACATGAAAATAGCCTGTAAGAATAACACAAAAATCTGAAAATTTATGCACATATATCGTAATAAATCATCTAAACTTTTGTTAGAACAATTCTAAGTTAATAGGTACTCACTCGCTCCAATTAAGTAAATATAAACTCTTTTAAGAAATTCATCAAGTACCTTGTATGCGTGCTTTTGTGAGTTAAGCCACTTTAGAAAAGGATTATATCAACTCACCTCAAAACTTCTCGAGCCAATACGTAGGACCCAGTCCAATTGACACCAGTCAAACAATCGATTCTACAATAACCAATGCATTTTAAATAAATTTCAAATTTTTGAACCTAAACACGGAACCTTACTGTTGATATAGAGAAAGAAGAGAATTAACTATTCAATTCTTGCCTAATACTACTGTAGGGTAATTGACAATAAGGAATGTTATATACCTGAGTTCAAGAATAAGTGAGTTGTGAAGAACCCTATAATTTTCGTGAAATTCCTACCGCCTCTCGTAATTTCGTGCGTGTGTTTCTCTGTTTTCTGATCTCTAAGGCATAAGCCCTTTTTTTTCCCTTCAAACTTTTTAGCTTGAGTCATGTGACTATATTTTACTTTATTGTTTTTCTTTTTTTCTTTTGTTATTTTTGTCTTCTTTTCTTTTTTTGTTTGTATTAGGCTTTAAGCCTTTGTTTACAACAACCCTTTTATGGACTTTAGATTAATATTTTTTTTTTTTTTTTGAATTAACCAATAATTAATGATACTCACTTTTTAATAATTAATACTGATCACGCTCAACTATGTCTTATAAAAGACTAAGCGGGCATTGCAAATATAATCCGGAGTATTATGCCCAGAGTCGATCCCACATGGAATTTACGTATCAATCAAGTCTTTAGAATACTCAACTTTTACTCAATCAATTCTCTCAAGACTTTTGAATATAAATTGGTGATGTTTTACTGATTCTACTGACAATAATAATAACTAACAATTAAAAACAATGTGTTGTAAACAATTATGATAAAGGTCTAAGGTTATGGTTTCCACAGTTGGTGAACTTACTTCTCAGATATTTCATATAACTTGATTAATTATCTCTATCAATCATGCACACTCTATCTACCATAAATCTCTCTCAAGTAATTATGATAATTTACTAGACGCACTCTCTCAAGTTACGCTAGCTAGATTGCATTATAGTTCACTTTAGATTGCACCCGAAGTATCGTTATGTCTAATCCAACTTCTAAACCCTCGGTTATGACTTTCCTCTATACTCTGGAAGTGGTGTTGTTTAAAAAATTACCTAAATATGCACTCTCTCTCGAGTAGATACATACTAAATAGGCACAACTAATTGATGTCCATTCAATTAACTACAACGAGAACGTAGTTGAACAAATAGAGATGAACAATCAACCAAACTATATTAATATCATCATAAGTTTGTCCCCCAACGGGTTTCACCAAAACCCTAGATTAAGAAAATTAGCTACTCATATTCATAAGAATCAATTCTAAAATAACTTGCATAATTTAATTACAGAGTAATGAAATAAGGAGATAAAAATCAATGTTTCTGCTTTGTTGAGTAGTAGTCCACAGGCTTTTCTTCACTTTAATGGCTTTCTCTTTCAAGTTGTGTTTTTGTGTCTATTTATATGTTTAAGACAAATCCTAAACGTGTAAGAGACTTCTATTCCAACCGGGAAACATTTACAACTCTTCAAAACTCGGATTTGACCGAATCAAGGGCCAAGCGTTACAGGCCAAACGCCTGGTTAACGCCTGGCCAGGGCTGGCGTTTGGGCCCTGGCGCCTGGATAACGCCAGGCTGGGGCTGGCGTTTGGGATCTGGCGCCTGGCTAACGCCAGGCTGGGTGTGGCCTTAAGGATAAAATGCCCGGCTATAGCCCGGTGCACTCTTCTTCGCCTCTTGAGCGTGTTTTTGACGTATTTGCATCCATTTAGCTCGGCGTCCATCTCCAATTCACCGACACATGAAATAGACTCCATTATGCACATAAAAGTGTATTTTTATTATTAACGCACATAAAATGTAAGGCACATAACGTGTTAAATCATGAATTCTAGCCACGCATCAATACCCAACAGTTAACTATTTGCTCGTCCTCGAGCAATCAAACTACACTCATGTACACAACTTATTAAGCAAATCCCTTAACATGTATACCAAGAATTTTTTTAAAACATTTCAATCACAGAGGTGTGACATCCTCGCCTCAATAGTCGACTCACATATACTATGCTTTATTCACAATCCACTAACTACTCTGACATAGAGGTCAACAACATTACCTTTCCTTCGTGAATCATGTGCCCTNCTACTCTACTAATCAAGCTCATTCAGTCTCGGATCAAGTAGGACTTTATTTGGTTGTAATGTAGGCTGCGGGACGGGTAGGATACATTTGGATATAAGAGTGACTACACCTCCCTAAGCACATTAATACATATACTTTCGCATTCAACCTCAAACTTATATTAATCCAAACTCCACCTTCACATCAACATTATTACCCCATACTTCTTTAAGCACAATTACCTTAAGAGTCACCACATATATTTTTCTTTCACAACAATACAGCTACTTATATTTTTTTTTATTTTCTCTTTTTTTTTCTTTTCAAGTGACTCTTACTTTTCAAAACAGTGCACCTTTCTCCTTATTTCAATTATTCCCTTCAAAAGCTAACCTACCACCCCACACTTTAATTTTTCCATATTCCATCACATTTCCAGTGCTTACGAGAGGTGACAAGGTTCAAATAGATGATCGATTCAAACAAAAGGGATATGGCTTGTAATGTGGTTGCCAAATAAACATGATTATAGGCTCAACGGGGTTAACTACGATACATAACAATTAGGTGGGTAAAATATATATATAGGTGGCTCAACAAAGAAATGCCTATATCACTTCCAAGACTGAACAAAACTTCTATTTCGCTTTGCACACACACGGGGCAAGTTCTAGACATCAAATGCAATGCACAGAATAACATACAAACCTCACACACACTTGGCACATAACTCACTCAGGATTGGATCTATCACGGCACTCCAGTCAAAGCAGTTAAGCAAATCTTAAGAATTCCTGATTTAAGGTATTTATCCTGGAGTCAAAAAATTGAGCCTAAGCGTCACAACCAAAGTACTGACTATTCTCAAGGCAATAGCACGTTTTGAGATATTGCTACTATTAAGCCCCCAACCATGTGATTCCTACTCCTAAAAATTAAAAACTACCTACACCCGGTTCAATTAAAAACC
>ML301723.1:0-12043 GCA_005239505.1 Nicotiana paniculata
ACCAGCGGGGGAAACCATAACCTTAGATTTTTATTACAATTGTTTATACATTAACGTAGTTAAACTTTAGTTTTAATCTTTAGTATTAGTAATTCCAATAACATCAGGTGACAGCTGAGTAGTATTTTAACAGCATGCTTGATACGTCAATTCCCTGTGGGATCGACTCTGGGCATAATACCCCAGGATTATATTTGCAACGCCCGTTTAGTCTTCTACAAGACATAGTTGAGCGTGATCAGCCTACCTGATGAAGCGATTTTAGAAATGGTTCGCATGAATGAAGGTATTCCAAAAAAGGGCAGCTCCTCAAGCCAAGATCTTATGACTTATGTCATAAATATGGTAATACAGGACACTTCATCAAAGAATGTCCTCTCCTCAAGAAAGACTAGTACAAGCACAACATAAACAAATCATTCAAGAGGAACCCGGTTCCTAACAAACTATACAAGAGAAAAGATATTGCTGACAATGTTGCGAAACAAGCTCTTGTTGCATGGGAAGATTCTTCCAGTGAATCTGGATAAGATGATGAAAAAGGTGATACCTTCTTGATGGTAGTTGAAAGTGAAGCAGCTGAATATGACTCTATCTTTTCCCTGATGGAAAAATCTGACGACGACGATGATGATGATGATGATGAGGTAAACTTTCTAGACGTTCAAAGAAATTTTGAAGTCTTACTCTCAGAAGAAGCTTATATCTATGGAAAATATTTTAAATTGATGCTTATCATAGTCTTATAAATGATAAAAATGCATTAACTATGGGACTATGAGAGGTAGAACATGAGAGAGATGATCCGGTAGTCGTAGTGATTGGCCTAAAAGAAACCATCGAGGTTCTAAAGAAAGAAAATGATGTTCTTACTGAAAAAATTGACAACGTAGAAAATGAGAGAAATGGCATGTTAGTAGTTGTTGTGGATATAAAAGAAAAAATAGAGGAACTAAAAAAGGGAAACAATTTTGGGAATATCTAAAAGGGAAAGGAAGTTACAAGTGAGGCACACATTAAGCTTAAAAATGAACTCAAATATGTGAAATCTAGTATGTGTGCTGAACTTGAAACAAACAGAAAACTTCAAGAAGATCTAGGTAGAGTTAAAAATGACCCAGAAAAATCTCTAAAGTGGACCCGGTCCTTTGATACAATCACTGCCATGTTTACAAGTACAGGTGGGAACAAGTAGAGAGTCGGGTTTCAAAAGGAAAGGACTCCCTACAATCCACATAGCAAGTATGTTACTGTCCCTGATAAATGGCTTTGCACTCACTGTGGCAACACTGGACACTTTAAAGAAAACTGTAAGGCTAGAATTCAGTCCCAACAAAAAAACCAAGTTTTTGTTGAAAATTCAACTATTGCTAAGGAACCTGGTTCCTCCATCAAAAACGTGTATTGCCTGCTTGGACAAACTTGTTTGGGTTTTTAAATCTAATCTTTGATTTTTTTTGTGCAGGGAGCAGTGAAAAGAAGCAACCAGAAATGGTATATGGATAGTGGATTCTCTAAGAATATGACTAGAAGCATCGATGATTTCCTTTCACTCAAATCTATGCAAGGAGGAGTGTGTCCTTTGGCAATGGCAAAAAGGGATACATTCTGGGAGTAAGAAGAATTAGGAAGATACACACTCACTCAATTGAAAATGTGTACTATGTGAATGACTTGAAATATAGTCGACTGAGTGTTTCTCAAATCTATGACAAAGGAAAAAAAGTGATATTTTTAGCAAAAAACCTGCACAGTCAAAAATCTCATGATTGGTGAAGTGGTTCTGTTGGCAAAAAGATACAAAAATATCTATGTTGCTAATTTTGAGTTCTTGCACAATGAGGATCTTACATGTCTGAGTGTTTTTGATGATGATGTTGAGTTGTGACACATAATATGGGACATGCAAGCTTCTCATTGTTGAACAAGTTGGTCAAGAAGGACCTGGTATGTGGGCTGCCCAAGTGAAGGTTCAGCGGTCACAAGGTGTGTGATGCTTGTATAAGAGGAAAGAAAGTTAGGTCCTCTTTTAATCCTAAGAATGAAGTAAGAACCTCAAGGCCACTTGATCTACTCCATACGGATCTATGTGGACCTATGAGGGTGCACAGTAGAGGAGGAAAGAAGTACATCCTTATCATAGTTGACGAGTACTCCGGATTCACTTGGACCTTGTTTCTCAGAACCAAGGATGAAACCTTTCCAATTTTTGTTGCATTTGTGAAGCAGATTCAAGTGAAGATGATCCATAATGTTGTCGGTATAATGTATGATCATGGCACAAAGTTTGACAATGCAAAATTCGATGAATTATATGCTGAAAATGGCATAAGTCACAATTTTTCAGCTCCTAGAGCACCCCAACAAAATGGTATTGTGGAGAGGAAAAATAGGACTCTTGAAGACATGGAAAGAACTATGCTAATTGATAGTGGCGTAGTGAAAGACTTCTGGGCAGAGGCAGTCAACATTTCTTGCTACTTGGTGAATAGGTTCATGATCAAGTCTCTCCTGAACAAAACTCCATATGAATTGTTGAATAGAAGGAAGCCCAAGCTAACTCACCTAAGAAAGTTTGGATGCAAATGATTCGTTCTCAATAATGGTAAGGAAGCTTTGGGAAAATTTGACGCCAGAAGTGATGAAGAAATATTTCTTGGATATTCCTCACAAAGCAAAGCATACAAGCTCAACAACAAGAAGGACTCAATGTGTTGAAGAAAACATACATGTAATCTTTGATGAATCACATAACCTATGTGGCAATTCACATGATAAGATTGATCAAGACAAAGAGTAGTCGAAGGCTCCTGGAGAAGTCATTAATATGGAAAATGGAAAGGCGATGATCCAAGTCAAGGAATTCAACAAAGAAAATACAACAGAATTCTCAGCTGATGCAGAAGAACCTGGTTCCTCCATCACAACAACTGAAGAAGAGGATAGAGTTGCTGATGCAGTGCAAGGAACTCCTGATGCTTAAAAGAGAAGTGGTACTCACCCATCCGCAGATTCCAACAATGGATCCCATTATGAGGAACCTGGATCTTTCCACAATAAGATTCAGGTGTCTAACTGGAAGCACAAAAGTTCACATCCTCTCCAAAATGTGATCACTCCTCTTGATTTAGGAATTCAAACTAGATCAAAGACAAGAAACTTGTTTTCCTTCTCATCTTTCCTCTCTCAAATTGAGCCTAAAAATATCAAGGAAGCATTGAAAGATGCTGACTGGATTACTGCTATGCAAGAGGAACTTCATCAATTTTAGAGGAACCGTGTATGGCACCTGGTTCCTCAACCCTCAGATAGAACGGTCATAGGAAAACAAGCATGATGAATTTGGGAATACAACAAGGAACAAGGCCGGGTTAGTGGTTCACGGCTACAATCAAGACGAAGGAATCGACTATGATGAAACCTTTGCTCCAATTTCTCGTATGGAAGCCATCAGAATTCTAATTGCTTTTGCATCTCATAAGAAGTGTCAAAAGTGCATTTCTGTATGGAGATTTAAAAGCAGAAGTCTTCATCAAACAACCACCTGGGTTTGAGTGTCATGAGCATTCTAAACATGTATTCAAACTTGATAAGGCATTATATGGACTGAAGCAGGGCCCTCGTGCATGGTATGAAGGGTTGTCCGAGTTTCTTCTTGAAAATGACTTTACAAGAGGAAGAACTGACAACACCTATTTCTAAAGAAACGGGAAAGGAACCTACTCATTGTGCAAGTTTATGTTGATGATATCATTTTTGGTGCAACAAATGACTCCTTGTCTGAGGAGTTTGCAAAGCTTATGGGAAGCGAGTTTGAATGAGCATGATGGGGGAATTTAATTATTTCTTAGGGTTGCAAGTTAAGCAGACCCCTAAGGGAACGATGATAAGCCAGCAGAAGTACATTAAGGAACTCCTGAAGAGATTTGAGATGGAAAGTTCAAAAATCATTGATACTCCTATTGCCACTACCACCCGTTTGGACTTGGATGAACCCGGTTCCCCTGTGAACGAAACCATGTACAGAGGCATCATTGGTTCACTTCTGTATCACACAACTAGTAGATTTGATATTGTATTCAGTGTGGGATTATGTGTTAGATTTCAATCCAGTCCAAAGGAATCTCATCTTAAAGCTTCCAAGAGGATTCTAAGGTATCCTAAAGGAACGCATGACCTAGTTCTCTACTATCCTTCAGGGGATATTTTGACTTAATTGGTTATACTGATGCTGATTAAGCTGGTTATCTGGTGGACAGAAAAAGTGCATCTAGAATGGCACATTTTCTAGTATTATGTTTGATTTCATGGGGTACAAAGAAACAAAACTCTGTAGCTTTTTCAACTACAGAAGTTGAGTATGTGGCAGCTGCCTCTTGATGTGCTCAACTACTATGGATCAAGCAGCACCTAGAGGACTTTGGTGTATTTTATGATTACGTGCAATTACTGTGTGATAATACCAGTGCTCTTAACATGGCAATGAACCCGGTTCAACATAAGAGAACAAAGCTTATTGATATGCGACATCATTTTCTCAAAGACAATGTTGAAAAGGGTCTTATCTGCATGAAGTTGTGCAATACAGAAGACCAAGTAGCAGATATATTCACCAAAGAACTGAGTAGAGAACACTTTGAAAAGAATCGATTGGAATTTGGGTTGATAAAATTGAACTAAGCACCAGGTCCCTCAATGATTGGCTATGAAATAATGAATAGGTAAAAACATCTAAAAGGTGTTTTCTAGGAAGTTCTAACTCATCTTTGTACCGTTATAAGTAGACACACATGGCAACTACAGAGCAAACAAGTAGCTAATGACATTGCATCTTGGTAAAATGATGAGGCCCACATTTACAAACTAAGTCAGGGAACTTGGTTCTCTTGACACAGGTTAGTAGTTCCTTTGTATTCTTATGCACATTTTTAAATGGCTATAAAAGTGCCACATCATTAAAAGTTTCAGTCTCTCTCTCTCTCATCTCTTAGAACTCAAACGTCACACCTGTTACTAAACGACCCATCTATGATTCGTACCCGTTTGTAATGTCACGCCCCGAACCTTCGGAGGCGTGGCTGGCACCCGGTGCCTAACTGGACCGAGCGAACCACTCTGTAACTCATTTTGTTTTTCTAACTATCATGGGCCAACATGGCCACAACTCATAATGTATAACTTGTAAGTGGACAACACTGTATCACTGAATCATTTTTCTTAAAACATGAATACATATGGGCCATCAAGGACTCTGACATACTGTACAAAATGAACCTATGTCTACAAAGCCTCTAAGATTATTTGAAGTCAAATGGGACAAAGTACCGGCCTACCCATAAGTCTGTAGCAGAACTCTGACATAATGACTCATAGACTCGGCTGCACTCCGAATGAGGTGGAGTCTTACCGATCCTTCGCTGAATGTTAATCTCATCTACTATGAGAGCTCATCAAACTGATTATCTATACATGTAGGCATGAATGCAGCGTCCCCAAGAAAAGGACGTCAGTGCGAATAATGTACTGAGTATGTAAGTAAGAACTGAAACATAACTGTAAGTCAACATTAATTAAAGACATATAAGAATCAACCTGAATCTCTGAAGTGACACCGTATATGCATACTTATTATACTTATATATATANCCTTAAGACTATCTCTATTATCCATATCGTATGATGCATGACTCCCCAACTAATCAGTGGTAACTGCCCGACTGGCCTTCGCACGATGGTAAATCCATGACTGCCCGACCGGTCTTCACACGGTGGTAGATCCATGACTTCCCGACCGGTCGTAGCTCAAGATTGTTGGTAAATCATACATCGGATCGAGTTTTAAATTGTCATAAGTTAAGAGCGCTTGGATGTGCTCTAAAAGTTGATATAAAGAAGGCATAGGTAGAAAGCTAAATAGGCTACGTGATTTGGATTGGTATTAATTGGATTAACAAAAGTCCAATGATGGATTCTCTAGGAATCTAAACATCTTGTAGGCTCTTCCAAAGATATTTGAGTGTAGTACATATCTAGCAATGTGAAAGAATCTAGTTAATAGTAGTACTACTAAATATGGAGTTTTTTTTTTTTTTTTTTTTTTTTTTATTTTAGTTTTGAAAGAGAATGAAAAAAAAAAAAAAAAAAAAAAAAAAATANGGTTTGCATGTTATTCGTCTGAATATTTAAAAGATGTGAGTGATCTTAGCTACTCTTTCTCTTCTGAAATAATAATAATATAACGACACAAACTTTATTCAACTATAAGTCATGCGGCTAAACCAACTTGTTAACTCAACTTTATCACAGGAACAAAAAGAACATTAGTCAAAAGTGTCTCCGGCCAATTATGCACAATAATTGATACCAGCATTTGTTCTATTGCGATAATTGTGGTCATCTATCATGATTTTAAAATAATATAGCTGCTTCCAGAACAACCTTAATCATCCACCCCAGGAGAAACAAATCCCAGTCACCAGTTACCGAGACAATAGATGCTTATATTATGATAATAAATGCAGGATATGTATCTTAAACAAACTTTTACCCCATAGTTAAGAACCATGGCTAGCTCATGCACCACGATGAACCGGACGAGCCATCTGAGCGGGCCTACAAAGACGACCCGTGCTGTGATGGGACTGTCCTCTAGAATTAAGGAAGTTTCTCCAAGATAGTCTCCCTGCTGACAGAAGGGTTCTCTTACTCGCAACCAAGTAAAGGCCACCAGAGCTTATATACTCTTAAGCTTCCACTAATTTCATATTTCTTCCCTTTAACACAATAATGATCTAGTGAGAGTATGATATTTGATTTGTTTCTGAAGGAAGGAGTAAGAACCAGAAGCACTCATTAATTTACGTCATTATATTCGTGTAAATTAAAATATTACAAGCTGAGCAATTTCAATGTGACTGGAAAACCTCAGGCATATTTTGACAAAGTTGATGAGACACTGAAACCACATTCAAGTGTCTTAACAAAAATTTGAAAACACCATATAGTCAGGGACTAAAATATGCTGTGAAGCATTCTAATCATCATCCTCGAGAACACTCCGACGCCTCTGGATAGTTACTTTTGTCTGCTTAGTAGTTTGGGTGTTAATTTGTTCAAGTAATTGTATCAGTTTCTCCTCCGAAACCTTTTCTGTGATCTGCCCCATTTGGGCAGCTCTGAGTACAACATCTTCAACTCCTCTGGCCTTGTCAGGCTTCACAAGAGCAATTCGAGCAAGCCTTGCCCTTGCTTCAGAAGTCAGAATTTGAGAAAGCATCATTTGCCTTCGTTCATCAGCCTCCCTTTTGGCTTCCTCCTGGGCGCTTTGCTTGTCTGAGCTTTGAGGAGTTCCCATGCCCTGTTGAGCCATGAGCTCCTGCATTCTCCGTTGCCTGATAGCTTCTAATTCTGGGTCAGCCATCTTTCAATGCTGAATTTGAGCAGGGAATCTCAGGGATCATCAGGTACTTTTTTATCAAAGTATATATAAACATCTATTCACAACTAATTCCAAGGGGCCAAACATGGTTTAGTAGCCTTCTTTCATTAAATTTCTGCTCCTCTGTACATTTCCACTTTTCTTCTTCTTTACTTATTCTCATAGGATAAGTTGGTAATTAAGATTATCTGAAGAGTTCACCAGAAATATAACGTTCTAAGCCCAAAATCCTTATGAATGACTCTGATGAAACTATCGTACCAAAACTTGGAATGGAACCATAGCCTCTATATATCTATGGTCGAGAGGTGCCGACAGTGTTTACATAAAAAATTCAGGAAAGCTAGTTTTTGTGACACCACTACTCCCTCTCATTGCCACCTATTCTAACGAAGGCATGAGTCATAATTTTCCTAAGCCAAAATATTCCACGTGATGTTCTAATCCAAATTGTTTTTAGACAATTACCAATTACCCGCATAATTATTATATCAAATTACTTAAAATTCTACCTATTTTTAATACACTCTATACACCGTACTATTACAGTCATGTGGTACCATGTAAAATAAATTCATACACTATTATTTCACTAAAACATCCCTGCAAGAAAATATATACATTTTCTCAACTTCTAATTTTCCTAATCTCATAAAAAGAGTACAAATTTTCGTACGCTTAATTCTTATAATTGTAAAAAGATAACCTTCTTTTCTCGTGAGAAAATAATTTCTATCCTTACAATAAAGAAAATCTCGTGAACTTTCTCATATTATATATGTGTAAAATTTAAAGCATATTCGAAAGTAGTAATATTAATAACTATATAAAATCATAATTTTACAGCTTTTTACAAAATACTCCACTCAAAATACCATATCAATGTATATCGGTATCAAGCTTGATAAACTTACGGGGTCTAACATGTAACCAGTCCCTCACTTCCCCTAAATAACCCCAAAAGATCTCTTTTCTCACTATCCACATCAAAGCCAAAATTTCCCTTTTCTCTCTCAAATCAAATACTTTTCTTCTCGTGTCCTCACTACAAATCTACACTATATCTCAAAATCTAAAAGCTTCAAACGTTCTAGTGTAGTCCCCATTGTGTCCTCGTCTCATGAAGCACATGAACGAGAATTGGAGTCCCCTATGTCACCCAGTCCAAATCACATACCAAACCAAAAGCCACGTACTACTTCCTCTCCAAACACCTGAGTTTTGGTTCTAACCGCAGTCGCAAGACTCAGAACCCCAAATAATTAGTTGCTGCAACCTCTCTTTTTGCCTCACCGAATGGAAGAAGGTGAAACAGTAGACGGAGATAAAATTCAACAAGTTTCCGGTCAGAAGGTTGGGAAGAGTGCTAAAGCCCAATAGGATGTGGTTAGTGAAGCCTCAACAACGCCTATTCTAAGCTTCAATTTGAATATTGACAACCCTACAGGTAATATTCCTCCTGTACCCACTGACTCTACTTTGGGGGTAAATGAATAAGAAGTCACTGAGAACATATTGTAATCGCTACAGAGGGAGGTTTGGTTTGTGGTTATGAGGGTGTTAATGAGACCACTGGGTCTTAGGGGGAAGGTGAAGGTCCTCAGAAAGAGGGTAGGGAACTGGTGCCCCTAGAAAATCTGGCACTTGATAGTACTGCTGGGGAAACAAATGAGGGACCTGATCCCTCATACCAAGAGGAGCCCTCTGCTCCTACTTGGAATGAAGCTCCCCGCTCTTCAAAATAGCCCCAGGTCAGTATTGATCCTGCTCCCTCTCCTCACTTCGATGTTGAGCCATTAAACATCATCTTTCCTGAGATGAGATCTCTTTCTGAGGAAGAAAATGAAAATAGTGAAGAAGACTATGACAATGTGTCTGTAGCAAGATTCTTTGCGAAAAGGAATAGGATTTCAGTTCCCAAAGATACCACTCCTAAAAGACCTACTACTAGGTTGCAAAAGAAGGAAGCCCTTGAATATGTTCTGAAGAAATATAAAGAAGAGAAGAAAATGAGGAGGCTGGTGAAAGGGGGAAAGCTGGTGAATGAGAAAGAACTGTCTCCAACACTTGTTGTTGATGTTGATGATGACAAGGTGAATGAGGAACCTTCTTCTTTGATTCGTAAGTCCTCTAAGAAACCTGTGATTCCAAAACCCAAGAAAGATCCCTCTGTGAAAGCTGTAGAAGTGGAAAATGTTGAGGTAGACAAGTCTGGTGAAAAGGTGTCTGAGAGGTTTGGTGAGAAATTGTCTGAGAAGTATCTGAAAAAAGAGAAAAGTGTGAGAAATCCTGTGAAAAGGAAGGATGGTGAAAATGAGGAACATGGTTCTTCCAAGAAGGACTAGGTAGGTGTGGCCAAGGATGAAGGAAGATAAAACCTGAGAAACATAGAGTGCTGTGGGGAAAAACATTTGCCCATGATATTCTTGACATGACAGGGATGCGCCAACTGGTTGATATTTGTGAATTTCAACAGTGGACACACTTGTTCACCAATGAGATCCTAAGGTGTATGAAAAAGAAGTCTGTAGCTTCTACGCAGACATGTTCACACTAGAAGAGGATAACATATATTTGAAAGTCAACGACGTAGACTTTGTGATGGACGAGGCTGTGTTGGGGAGAATTTCGGAGTGACCACTGAAGGAATATCATCCATTGAGGGGACCTGTTCTCCCAATTTCAGAAGTGAAATTTTGAAGGATGATGCAGTGCAATAAGGGGAACGGATGCACAAAAAAGCCCTCCTTTCAGTGTATCAACTATTGTTCGAGATGGTGAACAAGGTTTTGCTTCCATGTGCAGAAAGGCGTTCCATTACGTCAAGAGAAAACCTATTCCTAATGGAAGCACTGGATGCCTACACTACTATCAATCTGCCTGGACTCATGATATATAGAGCACATGAAAAAAGTGGCAGATTTGAAGGATGGTAATCATGGGTTACCTTACGGGTTCTTACTCACTAAGGTGTTTAACTTCTTCGAAGTCCCTTTGGGAAAAGAAACAGCAGGAACTCGTAAGAAAACATTCTCCAAAACCACCTTAGAAGAGTATGAGGGCATTGATAAGAAAGGAGGGTTTGGCAGCAACACCACCATTTTCTTAATTGATTGATGCTCAGAATGTTGCCAATAAAAAGATGCAGAAGTTGAAGGCACGAAATGTTATTCTTGAAGGACAACTTAGTCATACCCAGGAAGCACCTGGTTCTAGCAGGTTATCCTTCTGAACAGGGAAAATGCAGATCTCAGGAAACAAGTCGAGGACCTTAAGGAGCAACTACTTAACGAGCAAGTGTCTGCAAATGATCGAATGGATATTCTTCTCAGAACCCTTGTCTATTCATCCCTGCCTCCCCCTTCTAGTGCTCCGTAAAACAATTCCCTTCCCAGTGTCAAGTGAAAAGTTGTCTGTCCTACCTTGGTCCCTTTTTGATTTGTTATTTTTGTGGATGGTACTTTTAAGTTGTTTTGATTCATGAATGGTTGTGTAACAATGGTACTGCTAATTCTGTTCTCTTTTCTTTAAAATTTCTGAGCATTCCGTCCTTTTACTATGCATACTATACTCTTATGCTCTATTTTTAGTCATGTTTATGTGCACACATGTGGCATGAGTTAACTATGCTCAACTTATTTTTTCATATTATTTGTACGTATTCTTTTTATGATGCCAAAGGGAGGAAAATTAATTGAGATGGGGAACAGGTTCAGGGGGAAGTAGAGGAAATATTGTATCGTAATCTGGTTCTCAGGGGGAACTTCAATTATAAGTTTTTCATCATCAAAAAGGAGAAAATTGATAAGTTATGTGTGCCTTTTTATAGTTTGAGGATCTAACAAACTTTATGATAAGGACTAGATAGGAAACCTGTTACACATCCTCAAGGTGCCAATGCACAACAAATCTCTAGTCGGGCATAAGTTCCAACAACT
Source organism: Nicotiana paniculata (assembly GCA_005239505.1). NCBI lineage: Eukaryota > Viridiplantae > Streptophyta > Magnoliopsida > Solanales > Solanaceae > Nicotiana > Nicotiana paniculata. The sequence goes on from ML301723.1 coordinate 11,377, forward strand.
AGAGTCAAAGAGATGACAGAGAGAACATATGGATATCCGTTCCCTTGCTGACTATACCAGTCAAACTCCTCACAACTGTAAAGTCGCTGCGACTGTTCCTCTATACACATGCAACAATGCAAATAGTGCAGCAGTCACTTTATGGAGAATGCCTTGTATAGGATATTTGATTGCATCATCCAAGTGACATCACTTCGATTATTATTGACATGAAACACTGAAGAAAACAAGCACTTTCACATCCCAAAATTGATTAAGTTTTCTCTCAAGTGTGTTTCCATCTTGCAAGTGACTTCCAGGCTTCAAGAACAAATAATAACTTAACGAAGGACCAACTTCTAGCTTTTTGTTATCAATATTTCCTTAGTTGTGTTGTACTTTTGTTAGAATGAAATACTTGTAATTCTTACTTAGCTTAGCTAGAAGCATTGTGTAGGAAACCATTTGTAAGATCATAAACCTTGTGTTTATGTCTTGGCTAGACTTAGAGCCCGTTTGGATTGACTTAAAAAAAGTGCCTTTTAAGCACAAGTGCTTAAAAGCAGCTTTTAAGTGCTGGAGCTTGTTTTATAAATAAGCAGTTACATGTTTGGATAAAAGTGCCGAAGCTTAAAAAAAGTTGTTGAAGTGTTTGGCAAACAAGTGCTGGTAAGCACTTTTTCCTATT
>ML301724.1:0-14443 GCA_005239505.1 Nicotiana paniculata
GGAGCTAAAGGGATGCAAATACGTCAAAAATACGCAAAAGGAGACGCCCTGGCGTTAGGGGGGGTGTTTACCCCATAAAGCCTGCCCCCCTGGCGTTAGGGGGGCGTTAGGGCCCAAATGCCAGGCCCCCCCTGGCGTTAGGGGGGCGTTAGAGCCCAAACGCCAGGGGTCCCCAGTTTCGCCCAATTCTGAGTTTGACGAGTTAAATGTTTCCCGGTTGAAATAGAAGTCTCCTACACGGTTAGGGTTCGCCCTAAGCCTATAAATAGACTCCTAAAACACAATTAAAAGGAGGATTTTCGTGGATTAACAGTAGACAAGAAGAAAATTGCATCGAAGAACAAGAACAGCGATTTCAACATTTAGTAATTCTTATTTTATATTTCTATTATGCAATTTCTTGTAATTTTGTTTAGTTTAAACATGAGTAGCTAAGTTTTAATCTAGGGTTTTGGTAGAACCCGTTGGGGATGAATTTCTTTTGATATTAATATATTTTGGTTGATTATTCTCTATTTGTTCAACTACGTTCTTATTGTAGTTAATTGAATGGCCATCAATTAGCTGTGCCTATTTAGTATGTATCTACTTGGGAGAGAGTGCATATTTAGGTAATTGCTTGAGCAACACCACTCCTAGAGTATAGACAAAAGTCATAACCGAGGGTTTAGAGGTTGGATTAGAGATAGCGATATCTCGGGTGCAATCTAAAGTGAACTGTATTGCGATCTAGCTAGCGTAACTTGAGAGAGTGCGTCTAGTGAATTATCATAATTACTCGAGAGAGATTTATGGTAGATTAAGTTTTCATGATTGATAGAGACGATTAATTAAGCTATAAGAAGTATCGGAGAAAGAATTCACCAACGGAGGAAACCATAACATTAGACCTTTAATATTATTGTTTGCATTAAATTTGTAGATTAATTACCAGTTGATTATTTTGTTAGTAGAATTAGTTAAACAACACAAATTGATATATAAAAGTCTTGAGAAACTTGATTAAACACCGGTTTAGTATTTAATAAACTCGATTGATACGTTCAATTCCTCGTGGGATCGACTTTGGGCTTAATACCCCAGATTTCTATTTGCAACGCCCGTTTAGTCTTTATAGAAGACATAGTTGAGCGTGATCAGGCTATCTCGACATCCGTCTTATAGTGGACCAACATGTCCTGGGCTTCCAAGACCTCGTTCAAAGCCACCTCCAATTTGTACTTCATCGTAGTATACTCTTGATCGAGAGCATCACGCTCTGGAATGGCGCACGTTGCGTCTGGAGCTCCTCATTCAGCCGATACCATTTATCAGCCTTTTATTTCGTCACTCGGAGATGCACTTTGGTCGATACCAAGTCCTTTTTGGTGGCATTCCGCTCCACTGCTAGGCGATCCATTTTTCGCCTCAGCTCATTAACTAAAGTGTTGACCTCGTCCATTTTGGACCTAAACTGGTTGATCAAAGTTATTTTCTCCTGGACCTGCGAGGTTGCGGTGTTAACATTTGCAATTAACCTCTCGTTATCAATCTCGAGAACTCTTAGATTTTCAACCAGAAGGTCATGGTTTTGTTTCGCTTTCGAGGCCTCCTTCTGGGCTTTCACCAGTTCGGCTTGGAGGGCAGAGTGGTCGACCATGTCCCTAAGGATTTCATCCTTCTGCTCATAGAAATTTTGTACATCTCTGTTTTCCAGACCTGCTCCTTGAGCTCGAATTCAAGGTGGATCACCTCCATCCTGGATCGATGAACGCTTTCATGATGAATCACCGAGGCATGAGATATAAAGAAAGAAAACCGTTAAAATACGGTTAAAGTAAAGGTAACTCTTTAAGATGAAAAGGGAAAAAGGTATACCCTATTCAGTGCCTGGTGAGCCTCGTTGAAAAATATTGGCCCATCTACCTCGTTCATCTTCACTTGGTCTTCTTCAGTTACCAAGGAATGGATATAGTTGGACACTTCAACTGGCCCGAATAACATGCTAGTATCCGACGATACCGTGAACACTAGTGTCTTTTTTCGTTCAAGGTCCACACCTCGGGCAGGAAACTGCTTCTCGAGCTTTGAGCTAGAAGTCGGCCCACCTGATCCTGGTTGCATGACCCTTTTCGGGATCTCCAGGTGGCCAAAGACGGTGTAATACTCCATCATGCCGACGTCCATGACCTCTTTTCAGAGGCGGTGCTCCTCAAGACTAGAGGGGCTTCTTGCGAAGTAGTAGCCACTTGTTCTGCCTCAAGTCCCCGAGCTGAGGAGGATTCAGCCTTACAAGCATCCCTCTCCGGGGCCACCAACTCTTGGTCGGCATCGATCGACTCGTGGTTGAAGAATTCCATGTCCTCGTCATCCATGGAAAAATCTTTGAGCCGATGAAGAGCCTCGGAATTGGGGACTCAGGAGCCCGAAGTCTTTTTGGTGCTCTTTCTAACCTTGAGCACAATCCTTTTTCTCTTCTTCGCCTCGGCAAGAGCGTCCGAGGAGTCAGGGTATATCTTCTTCTTATTCTTCTTCTTCTTCTTCTTTGTTTTCTCCTCCTTTTTAGCATCAACTTTGGAAACGGGCTGTAGTAAAGCGGAGGATTTCGTAGACACGGTCAAGGTCACGGCATCAGTGATTTCCCTAAGTTTTTGGTCTTAGGCAAACCTGCGAAAAAAGGACTTAGTCATAGCAATGACAGAATAAAAAACGACCATGAGAAAATTCAACCAAAAAAGTGGGGCACTCACCATGAGAATGAGCCTCCCACTTGACTTTGGAGATCTTGTGCTACTCAAGCTCGGGATAGGTTATTTGCTTGCATATGCTCTCGGCCCACTTCCTAAAATTCAGAACTGCGTTGGCACTCAAGCAATAGTTGCATGTCATATGAAACAAGTCATGAGAATGAAAATTCGATACAAGAAAGTACTTTGACCACTTAAGAGGAAGTAAAATTACGTTTTGGGTTCCACTTCTCGGGGAACAGCATGAACTCAGAAGAAATGAGGTCCTCCATCTTTATCCGAAGAAAGCTACCCTTGGCCCCTATCCTCGTCTATCACGGAGAAGGGATCTTTCCTTGCCCGATGGGCAAGTTTGATTAACCCCCCTCGGAAGATTCGTGGGCTATAAACTCGGGGCAGGTGATCGTCCGTGAATTAAGGAACCTATGTGTTGTTTGCAAAATGACGGAGAAGGGCCACGATCTTCCAAAAGGACGGATGAACCTGCCCGAGGTAGATTTCGTACCTCGTAGAAAACTCGAGGATCACCGTATCAACCGGGACAAATATAAAAGGATACGTGTAAGCACTTACATATCCTTCCATGTGTGTCATGATGTCTTTGTTGGGACTGGGAACGACTATGTCCTTGCCTTCCCATTTGTAGTCCTCTTGGACTATTTTAAGCGTCTCCTAGGTGATGGAGTACCTCCACGCTTCCTCACTTCGGTCTCCTTGTACGGAGGCTTTCTCGACCTTGAAGTCGTTATTTATGGAGTAGCCTCCGGGGATAAAATCTATAAGGGGAGGTCCCGGGGTTACTACCGGAAGCGCTGCCTCAGTGCCAGTGGCCGAGGAAGAAGTCATCGTTGCACTATTTTGGGGTACTGATTGCGAGTCTTCGCCATTTTTATCTGTTAGTATGAAGATTTGAAGGTGAGTTATGAAGATTTGAAGATATGCTATGACGATTTGAAGGTGACCCATGTATATTTGAAGATGCACTATGAAGATATGAAGACATTAAGAACAAGTTATGAAGATATGAAGGATCTATGAACATATGAGGATATGAAAAACTCGAGGGTAACTTAAGAAAGTTCGAAATCAGAGAGTTAAAAAGTGAAAATAGGAAGCCGGAACTTTTATAGGGAAAAAGTAATGAGAGCACGGCATTTCGAATTTGGTAACTACCGGGGATGATCAACCGGCGGCTGACGCTTGAGCGATGTGACTGATGGGACATTTCAGTTCATCAACTTTCTCATGGTGTGTGGGAGGAGGAACCGGGGTCAATTAGTCACTTCTCATCGCTCCTATAATCTACTCTTCGAGAAGTGAAGGGACTATTTGTATACGAGTAAAATCGGGAATAGCGTTATCCCCGATTTTCCGTTAAAAAGCAAAGAACGATGTTACTCGTTACTAGCTTGAATAAGACCGAGGGTTCCTGCAGATCGGAATAAAGAGCGGACAAATGATTTGTTGGGAATCGGGCATGGTTGAACCCGGGGAGATTCCAACTCGACGATACGAAGAATCGAGGTTAAAGGTAAAGACAGTTAAAGAAGACAAACGAAGAGCTGAAATATCTTCCATAATTCGAATATTACAACACGAATCACACTCGGTATTGGCTATAAATTGTGTTTTCGTGAGAGAAAGGAAAGAGAGGATTTTTACCTTATTTAGACTTGTATTAGGCTTAAAACTCCTCTACTATATAAAGAAGAGAACTCTTTCATTTTTTGGCACTGTTGGCACACAATATCAAAGCAATAATGTTAATTTTTGGCTTTTAGAAATTGTTCAAGTGTTCTTCAATTGTTCATCTATTTAGTTGCAACCAAGCTCTATTCTGAGGGCTCGACTGTGACCGTTCTTTAGCATTTAAATCTATCGCTGGGCTTAATTACTTTGCCACACTTGATTTGATCGTTTTATCTACTTTTAATTCAATCACTTACTGTTCTTTAATCTTTTGTGTTAAATTAAACCATGTATTCTTTAAATAACGTACAAATTTAATTATTATACATTTTAAGAGTAAACATGTACATTATTCTTTTATTCTATTGTGCATGTTTGTTTAAAATGATCAGTAACATCATCATATGTGATTTTCTTGACACAAAAATTATCATAACTCAACTTTGGCGAAGGAGAAAGCAGAGAGGAAGAATAAAAAGAAAATTGGCAATGGTCGTTGTCCCTTACCCTGTCCTTGTCCTTGTAATAGAGACCCACTCGCCAACAACATAATAAATCGTTCTTGTCGTCTCATCCATACCTTTGTTGGTTGCACTATGAATCCTTCACTTATGATTTCCTCAGACTTATGAACACGATCATTAATAAAGTTACGCTAATAAAAATTAACAAAATTTCGTAATTCAGATATTATTATTTTTTGCTAGGACTAAGAAATTCATATATATATAATATTCATTAGAGTGCAGAATCATAAGACAAATAAATGATACTATGGTTCATATATATGAAGAAGGGCATAGATTAAGAGGGTAAATTGTTAAAGAAGAAGGAGCAGATGGAAGAAACAGTGCAATACAGTGAACTTCACCCAATAATGAAACCTTTAGTTAATAAGAAACCAGGGAATCATATTAAACAAGTGTTTACTATGCGTATCTCTACATAATCAATTAATGTAAAACGATAATATAGAATCCGCTAAACCACACATTAATTTTAATTTTTAAATTCGCTTCTACTGCTAATTAAAAAGTACCACACCGTCTAATCAATAATTAATTGAGGTATATTAAATTAAACACTTCGCTAATAGTGGCACCACAATGTGGTATCTCGAAGAAACACCCAACACGGGTGTGTTAGCCATAAACTTGATTATACAAGATGATCTTACAACAAACACACCCACTATGGGGTGCGTCAGCAACAAACAATGGAATTGAAACTGACCAAATCATGGAGACACACCCAAATAACTTTTATATATATATATATATATATATATATATTTTTTTTTTTTTCCTTTTTTTTACTGATGAACTAGTTGTATAGATTATTTCAAGAACAGACAATAGCAAGGTTGATGCTAAATTATTGTTTTGTCTTAAAAAATATTACTTAATTATTCATTAAAATCTTTGTATCCACAACGATGCATGGTAGTAAAGAAAACAACGTGTTTAGCCATAATTATTTCAATAAGTTTAATGCATGATATGAAATTCTGTCTCTCTTAAGCTTTGTGAGATGAAGAAAATAAAGGATAAGTAGAAGAAGGAAACAACTATTTAAATAACAGGAAATATGAAGTCAATAATCCATTTCGAAAGCTACATTCACGAGATGAAGAGCAAAGCGTAGAAAATTCCTTTACGGTATTCAATATAGAATTGGCTGTTTTTTTAACTACTTTGCAAATACTAGTTATACTTCAACAAGCGATCCTAAAAATGGCTACTTGGTATAACTTTTACTGTGGCTTCCACATGAAAGCTTTATGGGATGTTTATGTTTTAAATTAAAAGCCCCAACAAGCCACAAAACTAGTCTGATAGAGATAGTGGCAATTTTAAACCAAAAAACAACGGTTTGGGCATTAAGAAGCCAATAAATTAACGAACGGTATCCATAAAACAGATTAAGAGGGTGTTACGCTGGTCAAACTGGCTTATAAGTACCTTTTGGCTTATTTACGTGTTTGATAAACACCCAAGGTCGTGATGGCGTCGGACACTGTTGTCAGGCAAGCCAATAAATAATAAATTTGGTTCTCATTTTAGTATTTTTGAAATTCATAATTTCCTTCAATTTGATAGTAAAAGATGGAATTTACAGAGTAAATAATAAAATTTTAACCATTTCAATAATGAACAACCCATAATCACTTCAAAACCTGGTGTTACAAGTGCACGAGCATCAACTAGGAAGATAAAATAAAATACAGCATCTGTCTGGAATACAAATTTGACAGGAAAGATAAAAATAATTCTGAAGGAGACTCTGCTGACTGTGGATCGAAACATAGAATGCAGCTCACCTAAGTCCCCGCATTAACCACGCCTCTGCACCCACAAGGACACTAAACATACATGTACCTGCACAACAAAATATGCAGCAAGTATAGTATGAGTACGTAAATCAATGCGTATCCAGTAAGTATCCAGTCTAACCTCGAAGAAGTAGTGATGAGGGGTCGACTCCGACACTTACTATGGGCTATAAATAAGATACCAATGATATAATTAAGCATAGATTATATAAAACGACTGTAAGCTCAATATCATGAAGTAAGTAAAAAATTCTTTTATAAATAAGAAATTTTTGAATTTATTTTTCATCATTTAACAATTTATATCTCAGGCCAATGAGGCCACATAAATTATTATAAACTCCAAAGAAACCAATTTAATCATGCGCAAATCATGATGAGCTCGTACGACCCGATCCAACATATAAATACAAATTGTGCACTACCGAGGGTCGAACGGCACGAACCATAGATGCATCTATTTAACCTCCCAAGGAGAATGGCCTGCTCCCATGAGAGTAGTGAAAATTTACCCCACTCGTGGAAATATATTAGCGACGCAGTTTCACATAGATTTCTCAAAATATTATTAATATAATATTCGTTAATCCTTTTCAAAAATACGAAATTCAAATGAAAACTTTCAAGTTCCAAAATCCTCAACTTCAGCTCTTTTCAAGGAATTTAATAAGCATACTCGATATCAATTCCTCTCAAGGCAAGTAATAAACAAGATAAAATAATGGTATCAACAAAGCATGGTGTAAACCTAGAACTGACCAGATATAGGCATAATTAGTATCTATGTACGGACTCTCGTCACCTCGTGCATATGTAGCCCCCGCAAATAGAAGCTCATATTAATTTAGTTCACCTATGGGGTTAATTCCCTCTTACAAGGTTAGAAAAGAAACTTACCTCTCTCCGAAGTTCCATAGCCGGCTCCCAAGCCTTCCAACAACTCAAACCGATGTCCAACGCTCCCAAAACTAGTCAATAAATGATTAAATCCATAAATATATAATCTGATACACATATAATCCAATTTATAACAATTTTCAACTCCGTTCGAAAGGTAGATAAAAATCACCTTCAGGCCTCCGAAAATTTTCGAAGATAAACTTTACCCATGACACCACAAACTCAAATATATAATTTATTCCAAATTTCATGTCCAATTTCGTGGTCAAAATTCAAAAATACCAAATTTCTAGGTTTTTCTTCAAAACCCCGAATTTCTACAAGTTTTCATGCATGAATCCATAATAAAACCAAGTATTTAACTTATAGGAGGTGGTAATAACTTATCTTGGCATAGATGATGAAAACTCCAACTTGAAGCTCTCCAATAATCGTCCAAATAAGAGAGAATGGAAGAAAATTGGCCAAATCCCCGTTTTAAAGAAACTTCACTGCCAGCACGAATTCCACTTCTTTGGTGAGAAGGTCGCTTCTGCGGCTCTAAGTCTTGCACCTGCGATAAACTAGGCCAAGGTCTCTGGCCGCTTCTGCGGCCCTCATGCGCCCATGTTTCGACGGCTCTTCATGCGCAGCTGCGGTCCCGTTTCTGCGGAACTTGACTGCATCTGCAGTCCCAACCTTCCCCAGCAAACTCCGCTTATGTGCCCCCTCTTAGCCGCTTCTGTGGTGTCACGAACCATTTTCGGAGTCGTGATGGCGCCTGTCATGGAACCAGGAAAGCCACCCATTTTATATAACTAAATACAATTTCCAATAAAAATATCCTTTTTAACAAGTGTGTGGATAAAAATAATAACAAATCAAAACTTTGGAAACCAGTTTATGAAATTTAAAACCCAAATCCTACAAACCCCGGATCCAGTATCACACAGTCATGAGCTACTAGTACTTAATACAACCAAAACGAAATGACCAACATAGTTTTAAAATAAATACAATGGTAGAAAAGAAAGAGAAGACGAGATCACGGTCGCCAGCTGCTACCTTGTCAACTATGATGAAACTGCTGATACTCACTGACAAGAGTTGAATCCCGTTGTACCTGGATCTGCACACAAGGTGCAGGGGGTAACGTGAGTTCACCAACTCAGTAGTAACGAAACCAAACTATGGGCTGAGAGGTAGTGACGGAATAAACCTCCGATAATTCGAACAACAGTATATAACTTGGACATGATAGTAATATATTAGGAAGTAAACACGATGCATCAGTATATGTCTGTAACTCTAGATACTAGCATGAATTCATATAGAATCAAGAATGATGTATACTCAGTAATCAAACTCTGATAAGGTGGTCCACTCAGTACTAGACTACGGCCTTCCGACCTAGGGAAGTTCATCCCGGATATTACATAAACACAAGTGACGCGGTCACTAAGTACTGAGGAATAAGGCCGATCCAGCCCCCACGGAGCAGATCCATCTCTGGAACATAATAACCACAGAGAAAATCCATCTCCGGAATGTAAGAACCACGGAGAAGATCCATCTCCGGAACATAATACTCGGACAAGATCCATGTCCAGGGAAATCCATCCCTCAATATTTTTGCACTCACTGGGGGTGTAAAGACTCCGGAGGGGCTCCTTTCAGCCCAAGCGCTATATCAAGCCAACAAAGGCATGATTCTAGGGTCGTTGCGGTGTGCAGTCCGACATCATAACTGTCTCAAAATCAGGCTCCAAGCCCCATTCATTTAGTACCTTCCAGTCTCACTCACAATGCTCTAATATATGAAAATCAGTCCAAACCAATGATAATATAGAATAAATTAGCAACTTACGAGCCTGAGGCATGAAACATATACTATAACAGGACTGAGTACATGAAAACAATAATCATAAATAGAGACAGCAATAATCGACTGTTCCGGTCTGAACATATCGGCATGAAGCCTTACATTTATACTTAGCATGATTTCTATTGTGTTCAAGGTAAATGCCACCTTCACAGTACAAATATCAACCTGAGGTAACCATTAGACAGTGCCATGAGATGAGCTAGGCTACAAACATTCGGTGTACGCCTGCATGCCCGTCACTTGGCAAGTGCGTCACCTTAATTAACATCATATATCAAATAGTTTGGGGTTTCAAACCCTTAGTTCCAAGTTTGGAAGCGTTACATACCTCAAAACCGGCTAATATACTACTCCGCAGTGCTCTTGCCTCTAAATTCAGCCTCTAAGTGCTCCAAATCTACCAACAATCAGATGTATATCATTATAATATGCAAAGGAACTAATCCCAATCGAAATGTATCAAAAATACTCAAAAATCCCGAAATTGGTCAAACCCGCCCCCGGGCCCGCGTCCCAAAACATAGAAAGGTTTATACAAAATTGTTCTTCATCATTTCACGAGTCCGTACATATAAAGAACACTAAAAGCGGTGTTCGTTTGACCCCTCAAATCAATCCCTATAGGTCTCAAAATCTGAAGCCCTAAACCCACCTTATTCTACTGATTTTCATGAAGTAATACTGAGATTATGTTCTATAATCACCCATAAAAGAGTTTTAATGATCAAAACACTTACCTCTATGAAGAACACTGATTTCTCTCTTCAAAAATCACCCCCAAAGCTCTCTATCCGTATAAAAATGGTGTAAAAAGGGTTTAAGTCGCGGAGGATTTAATTATATACTGCCCAGTGATTTCTTCACTGCGATCGCGGAAAAAGCTACTCGATCGCGGTTCACAGAAGCTCAACCTCACGCGATCGCAACCAGATGCACGCGATCGCGAAGACCCTTTGACCTCACCCCCACGGGCCTGTCATGACCCTACGCGATCACGACCTAGCCCATGCGATCGCACTTCACCTTCTTCTAAACCTACGCGATCGCACTCTGATACACGCGATCGCGATGCACAATTTTGCCTAGCCCTCAGAGTGTTCTATGCAATCGCAGCCTTTTCCATGCGATCGCGATGCACAATTCCCTGCTGCACAAAAACCGGAACACCAGCTCTTCCTTTAAGTCTAAAAATGCCAGTGAACCACCCGAATTCTATCCCGAGCCCCTCGGGACCCCAACCAAACTTACCAACATATACCATAACATCGTTCAAACTTAGTTTCACTTTCGAAACACCAAAACTAACATCAAAACACCAAAATTACATCGGATTCAAGCCTAAGAACTTTGAAATTTCTAAAATACACCAATGATGCCGAAACTATCCAAAACAACTCCGATTGACCTGAAATTTTGCAGACACGTCCAAAATGACATTACAAACCTGATCCAACTGTCGAAATTCCATTCCGACCTCGATAGCCTATTTTCCACTGCCGATCGAAAATCACCAAAAATTAACTTTCGCCAATTCAAGCCTAATTCTACACCGGACATCACAAATTATTCTGAACACACTCCTAAGTCCCAAATAACCTATCAAAGCTATCAGATCCATAAAATCTGTATTCTGAGGTCGTTTGCAAAATACGTCAACTCTTAGTTGACTTTTCCCATTTAAGGCTATTTTAAAGGCTAAATGACTGAACTCTCACTACAACCATTCGATTTCAAGCCTATCGACTCTAACACATCAATAACAGAATAACCAACCTATGACAAGTCAATAACATCAATTATAATGTAGGTTCTACGTAACAACGGACCGGGTCGTTACATTATCCCCCTCTTAAACAAACGTTCGTCCTCGAACGGGTCTAGAAACATACCTGAAGTCTCAAACAATTGGGGATATTTACTTTTCATCTCTCGCTCGGTCTCCCAAGTAGCCTCCTCCATTGGTTGACCTCTCCACTACACCTTCACTGATGCTATATCCTTAGACCTCAACTTTCTGACCTCGCGAGCTAAAATAGGTACAGGCTCAAAATCATATGACATATTACCCTCGAGCTGAACTGTGCTGAAGTCTAATACATGATACGGGTCACCAACATATTTTCTGAGCATCGACACATGCAATACCGGATGAACACTCGATAGGCTAGATGGCAAGGCAAGTCTATAATCCACCTCTCCAACCTTCTGAAGCACCTCGAACGGACCAATAAATCGTGGACTTAGCTTTCCTCTCTTTCCGAACCTCATAACACCCTTCATGGGTGATACCTTCAGCAGTACCTTATCCCCTTCCATAAAAGACACATCCCAAACCTTCCGGTCCGCATAACTCTTATGTCTAGACTGCACCGTGCGAAGTCGCTCCTGAATCAACTTCACCTTCTCCAACGCATCCTGAATCAAATATGTGCCCAATAACTTAGCCTCACCAGGCTCGAACCAACCAACCGGAGATCTACACCTCCTACCATATAAGGCCTCATACGGGACCATCTGAATACTGGACTGGTAGCTGTTATTATATGCAAACTTCGCTAGTGGCAGGAAATGATCCCATGAACCACCAAAATCAATCACACAAGCCCGTAACATGTCCTCCAAAATCTGAATAGTCCTTTCCAACTGTCCATCGGTCTGGGGATGAAATGTAGTGCCCAACTCTACCTCACTACCCATACCTCTCTGTACGGCCCTCCAAAATTGAGATGTGAACTGAGTACCTCTGTTAGAAATAATGGAAACCGGAACTCGATGCAATTGGACAATCTCCTTAACGTAAATACCAGCTAACCGCTCTGAAGTATAAGAAGTGTTGATAGGAGTGAAGTGCACGGACTTTGTCAATCTATCTACAATGACCCAAATAGCATCAAAACTCTTCGAAGTTCGTGGAAGCCCAACTAAAAAGTCCATGGTAATCCGCTCCTACTTCCACTCTGGAATATCTAACCTCTGAAGTAATCCACCTGGTCTCTGGTGCTCATACTTGACCTGCTGGCAGTTGAGACACCCTGATACATACTCAACAATATCTCTCTTCATCCGCATCCACCAGTACTGCTGTCTCAGATCCTGGTACATCTTCGCGGCACCCGGATGAATAGAATACCGTGACCTGTGAGCCTCTGCTAATATCAACTCTCGAATACCATCCACATTGGGCACGCAAATACGGCCCTACATCCTCATAACTCCGTCATCACCAGTAGTCACATCCCGGGTATCACCCCGACGAACTCTATCCTGAAGAACTAACAAGTGGCGGTCATAATACTGTCGTGCCTTGATCTGATCAAATAAAGAAGACCGGGAAGCCATGCTAGCTACCCCCCCGCGGAGGGTTTGACAAATCCAATCTCACCAACTGTCCCGCTAAAGCCTGAACATCAAGTGCTAACAGTCGCTCTGCTGCCGGAAGGTAAGCTAGGCTCTTCAAACTCTCGGCTCTGCGACTCAAGGCATCGGCCACTACATTGGCCTTCCCCGGGTGATACAAAATAGTTAAGTTATAGTCCTTAAGAAGCTCTAACCATCTCCTCTGACGCAAATTCAAGTCCTTCTGCCTGAGCAGATACTGCAAGCTATGATGATCAGTGAAAATCTCACATGTACCCCATACAAGTAATGCCTCCAAATCTTTAAGGCATGAACAATGGCAGCTAACTTAAGGTCGTGCACTTGATAATTCTTCTCGTGCACCTTCAACTGTCTTGACGAGTAGGAAATCACCCTACATTTCTGCATCAAACCGCTCCCAATCCAACTCTAGAAGCATCACAATAGACTGTGTAAGAACCCGAACCCGTAGGCAATACCAATACCAGGGCTGTAGTCAATGCTGACTTGAGCTTCTGGAAGCTCTCCTCGCACTCATCGGACCATCTGAATGGAGCACCCTTGTGGGTCAATCTGGTCAAAGGTGAAGAAATAGAAGAAAATCTATCCACAAAGCATCGATAATAACCCGCCAAACCTAGGAAACTCCTAACTCCGTAGGTGAGGACGGTCTGGGCCAACTCTCCCCCGCCTCTATCTTCTTTGGGTCCACCTGAATACCCTCACGAGACACCACGTGACCCAAGAAAGCCACCGAACCAAGCAAAAACTCAATTTGGAGAACTTTGCGTAAAGTTTCTCCTCCTTCAATCTCTGCAACACAACCCCCAAATGCTGAGCGTGCTCCTCCTAGCTACGAGAGTACACCATGATGTCATCAATGAACACAATAACGAATGAATCAAGGTAAGGCTAAAACAGGTTGTTCATTAAATGCATGAACGCAGATGGGGCATTGGTCAGCCCAAAAGACATAACCAGAAACTCATAGTGGCCATATCTAGTCCTGAAAGAAGTCTTCGGAATATCAGAATCCCGAATCTTCAGCTGATGGTACCCAGAACTCAAGTCAATCTTGGAGAACACCCTAGCTCCTTGAAGCTGATCGAACAAGTCATCAATACGGGGCAAAGGATACCGGTTCTTCACTGAAACCTTGTTCAGCTGCCTATAGTCAATGCACATACGCATGGATCCATCCTTCTTCTTTACGAACAACACCGGTGCACCCTAAGGCGACACACTAGGCCTAATGAACCCCTTATCTAGGAGTTCCTGAAATTGTTCCTGCAATTCCTTCAACTCTGCTGGGGCCATGCGGTAAGGAGGAATAGAGATAGGTTGGGTCTCAGGCAATAAGTCAATAAAAAAATCAATGTCCCTGTCAGGTGGCATGTGATCACGCTCAACTATGTCTTATAAAAAGACTAAACGGGCGTTGCAAATATAAATTTAGGGTATTACAGCCAAAGTCGATCCCACAGAGAATTGAACGTATCAATTGAGTCTATAAAATACTAAACTGTTACTTAATCACTTTTCTCAAGACTTTTGAATATCAATTGGTGATGTTTA
>ML301726.1:0-65888 GCA_005239505.1 Nicotiana paniculata
TCGAGGTTAGACTCGGCACTTACTCAGTACATGGGGTCGGTTGTACTGATACTACACTCTGCAATCTTTTGTACAGATCCAGGTACCGGCCAACAGTAGAGATTTGTAGTAGCCGCTATTCATTATCCGAAGACAGGAGGTATATCTGCCGGCGTTCGCTGATTCCGAGAGTCTTCTCCTAGTTCGTAGAGACTGTTTTATATTTTCGCAAAATAGTATACTATTTCTTTCAGCCCATTATTTGTAGTATTCTTTAGTAGTTCGTGAATTGCGACACCAAACCCTGAGGTAGTCTTAGAGTTATTTATATAATTAGTTTGTGGCTCGGTTTATTTATTTGTTTATATTTTATATTTTGAGTTATTCTTTGGAAACCATTAGATTAAGTTTACTTTAAATTTATTTTATTATATTTAAATAGATAATCAAAGGAAAATAGCTAATCGAACTCTAATATTGGCTTGCCTAGCAAGTGTGGTGTTAGACGCCATCACGATCCCTAAGGTTGGGAATTTGGGTCGTGACATACTAAGTCGGTAGTAAATTGATCACATCAATATACTAATCAAGAATGGCGTCTAGCAACACTCCTTAATGACCGGATAGAATGAAGTATACAATTTACTCTCAAGAACCAGTAGAAGAATAATGTAGTTTTTTCTTATATCCTTATAGCTCTGAGTCAGCCTAGAATATAGTTTAGCTGTCAAATTCTAATAGGCGACCAACTATGTGTTAATGTCGCCTATAAGCAACCATTGAATGACCTAAGAAACCGTTTTCTTCTTTCATTCAATTTCCATGGCCAAGGTCTTAATTTGGTCGTCTATAATTCATGACAACATGGAGCTTAAACTCATTACTAGGAGTTGACAGATTCCATCTTGTTCAATCACTAATTCTACAAGTACTTAATTATGCCCAATATCCTTTCAACTATCTCCCTAGAACCATAGGTGTCTAGTATAAAAGAATAATAAATAACTTGTCAATTACTATGACGATCTCAAGTCAAAGGAAACTTTAACATCACATTCTTCAAGAGAATATCCTATTGACAGTTTATGGTAATTCTAACCATTAGAAATTATCTAATGAGTCGGTTCAATGATCATATCTCAATATGCATCATCTACTTATGTGATTTACTTAATGAGATCAACTAATCTTTGTTGATACCCAATTTTTTCCTATAATATTTTTCAAAATTGCATATATACCTTCAAAACTATGCATTAGCATCAATTTACATTTTTCCATAACTTCTGCATGATTTTAATTAACTGATCCTAGTATTTTTATTTATATAAATAATTACTAACTGCATTACAAATGACTTTATAATAATTTCATGGTTTAATTTTGTTATTTATATTTATATTGAGCTTAAATTATTTTACAAATAGCTACATTTACAGTTCTCAGGTTATAATTGCAATAACTTTGCAATTATAGTCAATGCATGCTTTATTACATTATTTTACAAGAAAAGGCGCTTTGTATTTTTAAAATATTGAGTAATTGTTTTAAAATATTTTTATGCATGAAAATCATTTTTTACAATTTGTTAATTATTTTTACAAATTATTTCATCAATTAATTGGGTATTTAACAAATAGCCTTTTTTAATTCTTTTAATTTTTGGACCTAAGCCACTATATCAGCCCAAACCCCTTAAATACCAGCCCAACTCACCCCAGGCCCAATCCTATAACTTACCTATCCCAAACCTTTCTCCAATCATGGTCGTTGATCTTTTAGATCAACGGTCCCCATTAACCCTTACCATTTTTAATCTTAACCCAAACCCTAACCCCCTCATTCTTCTCCCTTCCGTCGTCATTGTTTCCCCCTAACCCCTCCATTCTCTCTCGACCCCTCCTAAACCTTAATAGCCGTCACCGGCCAAACCTCTCATCAATGGAGTTTTGTGTGTTCCCCGGCCCTTACCAGCCTTCTACACCCTCTGGTTATTGGGTACATCGATTCTTAAAAGAATCTCAAGAAGATTCAACCTGGTTCATGCCCGAAAACTTGTCTATAGGCCTGTCTATGGCCTTTCTCATTTGTGAGTATTGGTTTCCTCCTATTTTTTGTTCGAATCCATAGTTTTTGACCGAGTTCCTTTCATCTCTACTGTTTTTTTTAAAACCCTAGTTTTACGACTACTCGAATCCGTTCAGATCTTTGTAGATCTGAAACTGTTAGAGTATTATCTGATGTTTTCCCTTGAAGATCTCCTGTTTTGGTTAACTATTTTGATTCCATTCGTTTTCTTCAGAAATTAGGGTTCGCCCTAAGTATTTTTCAAAAGGGTTTTTCTAACTTTTCAGTGTTTAAATTAATTGTTTTTTTACTATCTTTACTGATTCTCGTGTATGTTTCTGTTTGTTGCACTGATTTTCTTCAATTTTTCTCCGCTATTTGTTTATTTCTGTCAACCCAATGTACTGATTGATTTATATTAAGGATTTGAACCAGTTTTCCTATTAAAACGAGTATTCCTTGGGTATTTTTTAGTTAATTAGGGATTTGAAACAATTTTTTTCGTTAAAATCAGTATTCTTTGGGACTTTCACTTACTTTCCTTATTTGCGGCCATTAATTAGTGTTACTTGCCTTATTCTGACTGATTAGTTAATAAATGGTCAATAAGTGATTTGTGACCTTATTCAAGTCCCAATCAGGGCTGGTAATGGATTCTCTTTGTACTAATATGACCTTCCCGGATCTGTTTGTGCAAATTAATTGGGATTAGCCCCACTTAACTGATTAATTATATTTACTTGCTTTATTTACCTTATTTGTTTTACCTCCCTAAGTTCTATATATACACTTTCATTCTGATTCTTCAGACACGAACAATAGTTCAAAAACACACTCACACACTTTGCTCTCATCTCTCTGCTACTTGTGTTCATTGTACTGTCTAGCCGGCTGAAAGCCAAAAATCCTGCATACTTTCACCTTTTATTTTTTTCTTCCTTTAACCGGTATATTCCTATTCCTAATGCCGTTTATTATACTATGAAGCCTGAATCTATGTGCTCTCTCATCTGTTGCTTTACTTGAATCCATGCCTCTTATGTATTTCACTTAGCATGTCTACTTCTGTGTTTAACTCTGTATATTTCCTGTTTATTGCTTTAATCAACATGTCTATTTCTGTGTTTAAGCTTCAATCCTTTCCTGTTTATTGCTTTAATCAGCATGTCTATTTATGTGTTTAAGCTTCAATCATTTCATGTTTATTGCCTTAAACCAGCAGGCTTACTTAGGCATTTAGACTCTTATCCTTCCTGACCTCAACTGGTATAACCACTTCTGCGCAATTAACTCACTATCCTCTCTATGAACTGTTAGCATGACCACCCCTCCATTTAAGTTCTATGTTCTTCATGTCTACTACTTTAAGTCAGTATGATTACTTCTGCTATGTGCTCTGGCTCTTTAGACTTATGTGCTTACTGTCTATTGCTTCTAATTAGCATCACTAGATCCTATTGAGTGCTATGAGAATTGGCTGTCATAATATGTCAATTTTCCTTGTGTTGATCAGCATGTTTTTGTTTTTGAGTGGTTTCATGTGTCCTTGGTTAAGTAATTCTATTTTCCTAACCCCTGCTTACCCCTTATTTGTGTAGTTGTTTGATCTCAGCATGTTATGCGCCCACCTAGTGTTAACTAATGAACTAAGCTAAATATGGGCAATATGAATCTTTGCTTTAAAACTTTGTGACTATGTCTTCTATTTGCTTGCTGAAGCCTTTGTTTTCAGAATGCTTCTAAACTCTTTTCACTTCCAAGCTATTTTCACTTCTGAACTGTTTCCTTCGAACTATTTCTATTCTCCAAACACTACTTTTTCACTCCTGCTCTTAGAATTATCTAGGGTCTTGCCCCTCCAGTGGGAGCGCTGCCTAGGAATTCATGAGACTCCTCCGAACTCTGACACACTGGGGCTGGATCTTCCACACTGCACAAAAAACTATTTTCTTTAAAGGAGTCTTGGTGTGAGCATTGCACGGGGTCCCTGAGGGATTTTCATATAATTTTGTGGGGGCAGTTGGGTAGAAATCATGCTCTTAGGATTACTATGACTATTTTCTTGCATTAGGAATCATGATCTTAGGATCATTTGTGCATTAGAAAACATGTTCATAGGCCTCATATCGTTTGTTCTAAAACTTATGCTTTTCTAAAAGATGTTGCATACATCATGCCTGCTTAGAAATCCTGTCAGTAGGTTGTTATTAATTTTGCCTAATAATCATGTTCATAAAGTTCTCCTTTGTGCATTAGAAAACATGTTTTAGGACTTTTATTTCACTCGCCTGAATACTACGCCCATGTCTAGGTAGTATAAAAAGCAGCCCCAACACCTAGATATCATGCTTATAGAGATAAATGTATAAAATCAGTTATGTAATGTTCAGCACCTAGACAGCATGCCTATAGGACATAATGAACTCAAACTGCCTATTTAAAATCACTTGTTAGTATTAAGATTCTGATTAACATTCAGATACCATGTTTATAGGACATCTCGAATCCACGCCTAGGCAAGTCTGTAAGAATAATTGAAATCTTGCAAATGGTAAAACTATGCTTTGTTTAATTATTTGTGAACTTCCCAGATTTAGCAAGTCCTAAAATCAGTAAGCAAACTGATTAGGTTTCTATCACTTCGCCTTAACACAATGCTGCATATTCTCTGCTAGTCATGCTCACCTAGATATCCTGTTCTAGGACTTTTCTGAAACATCTGAAATCTTGTTGTTTGAGACGTGATATTATCTGTTTATTTGTGGAGGTAAACATGAGCCCTTTGATTGTTCTTTTACTTGACAGTCCTATATGTTCTTTGTTGTCGCTTAGATTTTCTCCTTTAAACATCTTAGGAGAGTCTCGAACTACCTAAATCAGAGGTCCTAAACACCTCGAAGGCCATAAGGAAGGGACGTATAATGCACACATAGAGTTTGTTTTAATTAAAACCGCTTATAACCGCTAAGGGGAGGGTAATTGGGTAGTAAAGGGATATGATGACCTATGCGCTAATGCCACGTGTAACCCCTCTAGTTAAGGAAGGTTTACCGGGTATTGTACAAATGTGATCCTATAGGCTAATAAACCTAGGAACTCCCTTATTCTTGTTTTCTTGATAATCTCTATGTGCTTAAATTGTTTTATTTGCTTAATGACTAATTCACAAAAAAAAAAGTTTGTCCGGGACCCGCTGTTGTGGACCTCAAGAGGTGCCTAACACCTTCCCCTCAAGGTAACTTCAAGCCCTTACCCAATCTCTGGTAACGCAAATCGGTTTATATGAGTTACTTGCAAATAGGTGCCCTAACGCACCTTAAATCTGTTAGGTGGCGATTCTTCTCTTTTTATACCCATTTAAAGAAGTTGTCCCAAAATGTCGATATCGGACTCCGCAAGGAAAAAGGGGGCAAGACAATATTTATCCCATCAAGACGATCACATAAATATTGATCTAACTGGATTACCAATGTCAGAATTAATAATATTACGATCAAGAACAAATTTAGATTAAATTATAAGAAACTTCACTCTCATTATCATGATCTCCATCACGATGACAAGTCTCAAAATTTAATCAAGGACCTTATCAAATTAATCAAGCAATTAATAGTAACTATGATAAAAGAATATCAAATGCCATATATTTTTATATCAAATAATATTCACAAAAATATGTTCAAATCATCAAATATGAGACTGGATCTAGGGCATATATACTATATCCCTAACAATCTCCCACTTGCACTAGAGCCAATTGTTCTTGTACTTCATTCCCAATTTTCACTTGTGCTTGTCAAACTCCTTTGCGCCAAGAGCTTTAGTGAATGGGTCTGCAATATTTTCCTTTCTATCAACCTTTTGAATCTCGACGTCTCCATGTTCAATGATCTCTCTTATCAAGTGATACCTTCACAGAACGTGTTTGGATTTTTTGTGCGATCTTGGTTCTTTCTCTTGTGTGATGGCTCCAGTATAGTCACACAACAATGGAACTGCATCTTCTATTGAAGGAACCACACCTAGTTTAGTTAAGAACTTTTTCATCCATACAGCTTCCTTAGCAGCTTCACTAGCTGCTATATACTCTGCTTTAGTCACTGAATCAACTACTATAGCTTGTTTGGAACTTTCCAACTCACTGCACCTCCATTAAGGTGAATACATAACCAGAAATAGATTTTCTATCATCTTTATCTAAAGAGAAACTTGCATCAGTATAACCTTCAAGTTTCAACTCAAAATCTCCATAAATGAGGAATTGGTCTTTAGTCCTTCTTAAGTACTTAAGAATGGTCTTCACCACCTTCCAATGTTCCTCACCAGGATTTACCTGATACCGGCTAGTCATTCCAAGGGAATAAGCCACATCAGGATGTGTACATGTCATGGTATACATGATAGCTCCCACTGCACTAGCATATGGGATTCTACTCATGCATTCTCTCTCTTCAGGTGTTTTAGGACAATCCTCCCTAATGAGAGTAATTCCAGTGCCTATTGGTAGATAGACCCTTTTGGAATTATCTACGTTATACCTCTTTAAGATGGTATCTATGTACAAAGACTAGGAAAGTCCAAGCAGCTTCCTCGATCTATCTCTATAGGTCTTTATTCCCAATATATAAACTGATTATCCCAAGTATTTCATGGAGAACTGTTCAGATAGCCAAATCTTGGCACTTTACAATGTTGGTATGTCATTCCCTATGAGCAATATATCATCAACATACAATACTAAGAATATAATTGTTCTCCCACTAACCTTCTTGTACACACAAGGTTCTGCTTCGCATCTACCAAAATTGAACTTTCCAATTGTCTTATTAAAGCGAATATTCCAACTTCGAGAAGCTTGCTTTAGTCCATAAATAGATCTTTGTAGCTTGCAAATTTTATTATGATCAGATGGAGATGTGAAACCTTCAGGTTGTGTCATGTACACATCCTCTTCTAGCTCACCATTAAGGAAATCATTTTTTACATTCATTTTCCATATTTCATAATCATAATATGCTTCTATAGCAAGCAAATCCGAATTGATTTGAGCATTGCCACGGGAGAGAAAATCTCATCATAGGCGACTCCTTCTTTCTGACGATATCCCTTGGCAACAAGACGGGCTTTGTAGGTCTCCACCTTTCCGTCAGCTCCAATCTTTTTCTTTAAAACCAATTTACAACATATAGGTTTTATATCCTTTGAAAGTTCAACTAAAGTCCATATTTTATTTTCCTTCATGGATTCCATTTCGGATTCCATGCTCATAATCAGGACTTTGTATAGCCTATTCATAAGTCTTAGGGTCCTCATCATTATGATCAACCTCATTTAATACTTCATCTTGTACCATTAGATTTAATCTAGTTGATACATGATGTTCTCGTGTAGACCTTCTAAGAGGTGCATGTACAACTTATTCACCTTGTTCTGGATTTAGTTGTTGTTCAATTTGATTTGGAACTGGTTCATTAACCTGTTCTTGAACTACAATTAGTTCTTGAACGTCAACCGTTGAACATGGCAACTTTCTTGTCAACTTCAAAACATCCATGTAACGACTCGACCGGTCATTTTGCTTTCTAGAACCCCGTACCCCTAAATAAGACTCCCCGTAATTGCTTTTACTGATTTATGACTTGCGGGGATGGTTGGTTCGGGATTTGAAAGAGTTTGGGTGGAAATCGGAACACTTAGTTCCTTAAGGTTGGCTTAAAAGGCCAAGTTTGACTTCGATTGACATTTTGAGTAAACGACCTCAGAATCGAGATTTGACGATTCCAATGGGTTCGTATGATAATTTCGGACTTAGGCGTATGCTTGAAGCGGGTTTCGGATGACCCTGGAGCGTTTCAGCGCCAAATAGTGAAAGATGGGTTCTTGAAGGTTTTAGAAGTTCTATAAATGTGTTTTGGAACGCATTTTGGTGATATCGAGGTCCAAGCAAAATTTCGAGACCGAGAATAGTTTTGTAATGTCATTGAATACTTGCACGCAAAATTTGATATCATTCCGAGTAGTATAAGTACGTTTCGGCACGTTGGACGTGGATTGAAGAACTTGAAGTTCATAAGTTTGATTCAATTGATTTTAGGGTGTGATTCTTAGTTTTAATGTTGTTTCGGGTGTTTTGAAGGTTCGAGCGAGTCCGTTTTATGATTTCAAACTTGTTGGTATGTTTGGACGGGGCCTCGGGGGCCCCGGATGCCATTCGGACGTCGCGCGACTCGAGTTCAAGCTCAAAAGGAGCTACTGGTGTACCAGTTCTGGTGCGACCGCACTTGTGGTTGGGAAGCGGCAGGTGCGAACAAGCAGGTGCGGACAAATCATCGCAGATACGGCCCAAGAGCGAAGCCCAGGTTCCGCAGATGCGGCCCCTCTTCCGCAAAAGCGGAACCGCAGGTGCAATCACCTGTCCGCAGGTGCGGTCCTATCCAGTCCAACCCATTTCCACAGATGCGGACAACTGTCCGCAGAAGCGAGACCGCAGGTGCGGAATTCGCTGAAGGCAATGTCCTTCATTTAATACGGGAGTTTGTCATTTTTGACTCACTTCACTCCATTCTTGGACCATTTGGGAGCTTCAAAAGGGGAGATTTCAACCTAGCTTTGTGAGGTAAGTAATTTCTACCTAACATGAGTTTAATACATAGTTTATGGGTAGATTACAACATGTAAATTAGTAGAAATTATGGGTTGAGAGTAAAACCTAGGGTTTTGATAAAAATAAGATTTAACCACGAAATTTGTTAGGGAATTTAGTAAAAATCACATATTCATGATCCTAAGGTTATGGGTAACGATTTTCTTCGAAATTTCTAGAATCCGGGCACGTGGGCCCGGGGGAGTGGATTTTAGGAACCTTGTAATTTGGACTGGGTAATCACTCTACTAGTGGAAGTATGAACTTTGGAGCCTAAATTGATTAGTTTTTACCCTATTTTGAATAGTTTTGGATATTTCGGCTCCGGTTTGAGAGTTTAAGTGCATTCTTGAGCTCGGAAGTAAGCTTTGGGGGTAAGATAAGTCTCCTTTCTAACCTTTTAAGAGGGAATTATCCCCATAAGCAAAATAATTGAATATGTGTTCCTAATTGTGGGGGATACATACGCACGAGGTGACGAGAGTCAATGCGTAGCTACTATTATGCTAAGTCTGGGTAGTGTAGGTCCCAAAAATATGCTTTACTTGCCGTACTTGAAACTTTATTGTCAAATTAAATTGCTTAAATCGTATCAAACTTGGAAAAGAATTTCTAAAAAGGTTAAACATCATTTTTGTGACCGTTAAAGAGAAGTTGACATTTCTTTGGGTAATTTCTTTCTTGATGAATTCTTGATTGACTGTTTGATATGTATATTTGTATTTGACCGCATCGCATGTATGATTCGTGCGCGAGGTAATAGATGCATCTATGGTTCGCACCGTTCGACCCTCCGACAGTGCACATTTTATTATTTTGTTGGATCGGGCCATACGACCTCGGCGTTACTTGCGCATGCTATTTGCTTCGTACTTTCAGTGATTTGAACTGCTTTAAATGTCTTGAAATATAAATTGTTAACTGAAATGATGGAAACTAAAATTTTAATTATGAAAGGATTTGTCACTTCCTTTTACTATCCGTTATTTATTCATGACATCCATGCTTAACCTCACACTTAATTATATTATTTTGGCCCTAGTAAGTGTCAAGTCGAACCCTCGTCACTATTTCTTCGAGGTTAGACTGGATACTTACTGGGTACATATTGTTTATGTATTCTTACTACGCTTCTGTACTTAATTGTACATGATCTGAGCTAGGTGCATCTAGCTACCCGCCCGGTGTGCGTTCCTGACACTTGACCGAGATTCAATGCTGAGCTGCCCCTTTCTGATGTCGTTCAACAGCGTCTCGGAGTCTCTCTTTTGTTTATTACTATCTATTCTATTTTAGGCAGTAGGATAGTTATATTTTGTACATTCTACTAGATGCCCACACACACTTGTGACACTAGATCCTGACGCACACATTAGTAGACTAGTGGGTTGTAATCATATAATTATGACCTCTTTTAGTCACTTCCGTTTAAATTACATTAATAACTCGTTACTTATCGAATGTTATAAATCTAATTTAAGTAGATGTTGGGGATGTTTAGTAAAATAAATGATATCTAACTAGTTGATTAGTGTTGGCTTGCCTAACAGCGGTGTTGGGCGCCATCGTGACCTATAATGGAATTTGGGTCGTGACAATCCAATAAAGGTTCTTCAACTTGTGTCTCGTGATCTTGATTTTGTGTTGATTCATTAGTTTCTTGAACTTCATCAAGTTCTATTTCTCCACTATAATTTCCTTTTAAAATAAATTTCCTTTCCAAAAGGTTGCTCCTCTAACCACAAACACTTTATGGTCAGAAGGGTGATAGAAATAATATCCCATTATTTTTTTGGGATACCCAATGAACCTGCACTTATCAGATCTTGAGTCAAGTTTATCAGAATGTGTTTAAGGTTAGGCTTACATCATTTTCATATCTCATATGGTTTTGTAGAGATTGACTTAGTGGGAACTTTATTAAGTAAGTATGTTGTTGCTTCCAAAGCATATCCCTATAAATTTATTGGAAGATCAGTGAACCCCA
Organism: Nicotiana paniculata; assembly: GCA_005239505.1. Lineage (NCBI taxonomy): Eukaryota > Viridiplantae > Streptophyta > Magnoliopsida > Solanales > Solanaceae > Nicotiana > Nicotiana paniculata. The sequence goes on from ML301726.1 coordinate 10,677, forward strand.
TCATAGATCTCACCATATCTAATAAGGTTCGGTTTATACTTTCAGATACACCATTGTGTTGTGGTGTTCCTAGAGGTATCCACTGTGAGAGAATCTCATTCTCTTTGAGATATCTAGTAAAATCTGCACTAAGATATTCTCCACCTCTATCAGACCTTAGTACTTTGATACTTTTACCAGTTTGTTTCTCAACTTCACTACAGAACCTTTTGAACATTCCAAAAGATCCAGATTTGTGTTTCATAAGATACAAAAATCCATATCTTGACTTGTGATTAGTGAAGGTGATGAAGTAAGAATGTCCACCTCTAGCTTGAATTTTCATGGGCTCACAAACATCTGTATGAATTATTCCCAATAATTCATATGCTCTTTCTCCAGTTCCAGTAAATGGAGATTTGGTCATTTTTCCTCTGAGACAAGATTCACAAGTTGGATATGATTCAAAATCATACTTATCAAGGTACCCTTCCTTGTACCACTTATTAATTCTTTTCTCTCCAATATGACCAAGCCTACAATGAGGTATGTATTATTTACATGATCATCTCTTTTTCTCTTAAGACATGAAACATGCATAATCGAATTAGCATTCACATTAGGCAAGACATAAACATCATGTTGGAGATAGCCATTCACATATAAATCATCACCATAATAAATAGAGCAAATATCATTGCCTATGTTAATGCGAAACTCATGCTTGTCCAACATAAAAGCTAAAATGATGTTCGAAACAAATTTAGGAACATAATAACAATCATCTAGCATAAGTCCTTTGTCCGAAGGCATTATTAAAAAAACTTGATCCTACAGCTATGTCTGCAGCTTTTGCACCATTTCCAACTTGTAGATTAACTTCTCCTTTCTTTAGTGTCCTACTTATCTTGAACCCTTGCAACATACTGCAAATGTTATAACTACTGCCAGTATCTAATACCACAATGAAGAATCAGTAGTATTTAAAGAAACCTTGAAAATATTTTTCATTAAAGTCTTACCTTGTTTCTTGTCCTTTAGAGTTGCGAGATACTCCTTGCAGTTTCTCTTCCAATGTCCTATTTTCTTACAATGGAAACATTCAACATCAGATTGGTCAGCTTTGCCTTCTTTGCCTTTGGGTCTGGTCACACCACCCTTAGGCGTAGTAGGCTTTTTCTTGGGTTTACTTTTTCCCTTACCCTTCTTCTTAAAAGATTTTTGTCACGACCCCAAATCCGCTAGTCGTGATGGCACCTAATCCGACCTGCTAGGTAAGCTAGTAACTATCAAATTCCAATGATATTAACAAGACAATTAAATAAAAGTAATTTACTAAATCTTATATATTTCCAAGGACTGGTAGTACAAATCATGAGCTTCTAAGAATAGAATTTATAAAACTGAAATGAAATAAATACATCATCTGTTTGAAAAGTACATAAATAGAGTTTTATAGATATAAAGCTACCACGAACAAGGGGCAGCTACAACCGGGACTCAAGTACATCTTCAATCCAGCTCCCATCGAACACAAAAACATCATCAGCCAACATCTGCATGCAAGGTGCAGAAGTGTAGTATGAGTACAACCGACCCCATGTACTCAGTAAGTAACAAACCTAACCTTAAGTTGAAAGTAGTGATGACCTAACACAAGGTCAGGTCAATACCAATATTCCACAACAATTCATAACAGCATAATACAAGTAATAAAAGAGGTATCTCAGAAGTAAAAAGCTTAGCTCGTTCACAGTTCCAGAAAATAGGCATGCTTTTCAAGTATCTCAGTGAAAACGCAAATCTTTTACCGAAAATACCAAAAATACGAGTAAGTTTGACAACTGGGATTTTTCCCAAAAATCCTTTTAGCAATAAGTAAGATGTTTCATTTTAAGATAGCATGAGGAGAGTACGTCTCTATTCATGCATGTCAAGATACAGGTAACATCATAAATTTCCCCAAAACTGGGTAGCATAAGGAAATGCATATTTATGCATGTATCTCAAGTATGCATATAAAATGCAATGCATCTCGACGATGAGCTCATGTACTCAAACTCTCAGAGTACTCAATCTGATTGTCTCACATTCTCTCTCACTATGCTCCGCACACTTAATCACTCAGCGATGTACAATACCTAATGCGGCGTGCAACCTGATCCACATATATATAGTCGAATGCGCTCACTAGAGTTGTGCAGACTCCGGAGGGGCTCCTACAGCCCAAGCGCTATAATCCGCACAAACAACTCACGTGTTTCACGGACAACTCACGTGCTATAGTACCATATCAAGATTTGCACGGACCAATCACGTGCTACAATATCATATCAAAATCCGCACGGACAACTCACGTGCTATAGTGTAAATATCATGATCCGCTTAGACAAATCACATGTTATGGTATCAATACCTCACAAATAGGCTCTCGGCCTCACTCAATCATCAACCTCTCTAGTCTCACTCACGGGCTCACAATGTCATGAAACTAGCCCGACAACAATGATATGATGCATCAATAAATAATAACTGAGACTGAGATATGGTATGAATGCATGGATATGACTGAGTGCGAAATATCAATGATATCAGTGAGATGACAGTAAGAAACGACCACTATGGGTTTAAACAGTATCGACATAATGCCTAAACATGATATCTAGCATGATTGACAGCTTAACTACTTATCACATGGTTGAAACACGGATATCAACAAAATAAGACCACTATACAGTGCCATAGAAGCAATAGAGTCCCAATTCACATGGTGCACGCCCACACGCCCATCACCTAGCATGTGCGTCATCTCAATACCGATCACATAACACGTATTATGGGGTTTCATACCCTCAACACTAAGTTTAGAAGAGTTACTTACCTCGAACGAGCTAATAGCAATGTCGATCAAGCCAAGTGATGCTCCAAAGATTCCATCACGTGTGTAGAGACCACTGAACGGCTCAAAACTAGCCAAAAGCAACTCAAATACATCAAATAAATCCTAAGGAAACAATTCTAAATGGTAAAGATCGAATCCTTATTCAAAACCCAAAATCGGCCAAAATTCACACCCCGGGCCCGCGCCTCGGAACCCAACAAATCTCAAAAAATCCAATAAACCATTCAATTACGAGTCCAACTATACTAGTTCTCAAATCTGACTCCAATTCGATGTTCAAAACTCAAGTATTCATATTATGAAACTTTAGGCTAAAACCTCCAAATTTCTGTTTAAATTCATCAACTAATTGCTAAAAATGAAGATAGATTCATGAAATATAACCAAAACTGAGTAAAAAACACTTATCCCAATTCATATGGTGAAATTTTCTCCAAAAATCACCACAATCCGAGTCACACATCTCAAAATATGAAGAAAAGACCAAGACCCTCAATTTATAGCTTCTGCCAGCATTTTTGCACCTGCGGCACATTAGCCGCCTCTGCGGCGTCGCTTTTGCGACATAATATCCCCTTCTACGGAATCAACTAAGGCCACCATCTGCACCTGCGAAACACCTCGCTCCTGCACTCCATCACCTGGCACCTGCGCATCCGCATATGCGCCCAAATCTCCGTTTCTGCGATCTTCCTCACCCAGCACTCACCTCACCTCTGCGACACCTTTGTCTCTTCTACGGCCAGCACACTTGAGCAATACCATTCGCAGGTGCGGAACACCAGAACCAACAGCCTAGCAAAAATCCAAAATGCAATTAAATGTTCTGAACCTCGTCCGAAACTCACCCAAGCCCCTCGGGACCCCGTTCGAACATAACAACAAGTCCCATAACACAATACGGAACTACTCAAGGCCTCCAAAATACACATAATAACATCAAAACGACGAATCACATCTCAAATCAAAATCTATGATCTTTAAATTTTCAATTTTTAATTTCCAAAACTCGTGCCAAAACATATCAAATCATCACGGAATGAACCCAAATTTTGCACACAAGTCCCAAATGACATGATGAAGCTATTCCAATTCCCAGAACCACATACAAATCTGATATCCTCAAGGTCAACTTCCGGTCAGACATATGAACTTTCCAAACCTTCAAATTTCCAATTTTTGCCAACTTGTGCCGAAACCTTCTAGAAACATCCAAATGCAAATCCGGGCATATTCCCGAGTCAAAAACCACCATACGGACCTACCGGAACCATCAAAACTGTGTTCCGGGGTCAAATTCAAAAAAATTCAAAATTATTGAACTCTTTCAAGTTAAAGCTTCAACAATAAAATTCATTCTTCCAAACCGATTCCGAATAACCTGAAAACCAAACGACAATTCACATAAGTCATAATACATCATACGGAGCTACTAATTCCCGTAAACTATCAAGCGAAGTGTAAATGCTCAAAATGACCGTTTGGGTCGTTCCATGTTTCCAACCAACATGACAGTTCCTTTCTTCTCCTCAGATGCAAGTTAATTCTCATAATCAGTCAGCATGTTAAGCATCTCATGAAGATCACAATCCATTTTATGCATATTGAAATTAATAACAAAATGTGAAAAGGATTCTGATAGTGACTGCAAGATCAAATTTTGAAAAAGCTCTTTACCGAGTTTGCACCCCAACTTCTCAAGTTCTTCCATAAGATCAATCATACGATTGACAGAGGGTCCAACCGGAGAGTTTCCAGTCTTTGGATCCAAATAAAGCCTTAGATAGTTAGTATTTAGCTGTCCTGTTTTGAGTACCAAATATTTTCTTAAGATGTTCAATAATTGCAGTTGGATCCATATCCTGATATTTCCTTTGTAGTTCAGAACTCATAGTAACGAGAATGATGCATTTGGTAGTAAGACATTCTTCCAAGTATTTTTGATAAATCTTGGTAGCATCATCATCATCCTCATCTGGGACTTCCTTGGCAAGCTTATCGATCACATCAATAATTTTTTCGTGCATGAGAATAACTCTCAAATTTCTGTACCAATCATCAAAGTTTGGTCCCACCAACTTGTTGGTCTCAAGTATTTCACGCAGTGGTATAGCAAACATATTGAGAAATATAAAATTAGAAAAGAAAAGACAATAATATAAGAACATATTTACACATATCATAAAGACATGGACTTTTATCTAAAATGATATTTCCACTAATTATTTTAAACTTTTTACCCTCATTATAGTTTAAAAAATCTTTATTTATTTTAGTGGATTAAAAAAATCCTTTAACAATATGTATGAGCCCCTTGGAAGTCAAGTCGTTTCCCACATATATTTCAAAGGTAGATACTCTTACCAATTGTATCCCCATACAATTTCCTTAAATAGCTTTATGTCAAATAGTCTCGTGGTAATTAGGTCGATCCTATTGGCATAGTTGAGTTCAACCATCATGATAGCAAAGAAGTTATTAAATTTTATGCTCTCGCAGGTAGTCCAAGAGTTTAGTGTAAAATTAAATAATTCCTCCAATCCATGCATCTAACGCAATAAATAATTTTAACATATTCTCGAACTATAAGTCTCTTGGTAGTCAGGTCGCTCCTTATAAACAAGAAATAAATAAAATTATTGTCACGACCCCAAATCACAACTGGCCATGATGGCGCATGTCGTGATACTAGGCTAGCCAACTTACTGAAAATAATGAAATGATTTTCCATTTAATACATCAAATATCCGAATTTTCATATTAATCCTGTTTCTTAAGCATTTAAAAAAAACAATAAAAATGATTAGAACATCTAAGCACAGTGCCAACATCTGGAGTCAACCGTCATGAGCATCTAAGAGATGATACAGTTTAATACAAATCCTCTACTACAACAAGTCTGGGAAGTAAAGTAAAAATGATAGGGTAGGAAGGAGAAAGAGTAGGCATCGCATAACACCACTTCTCACAGCAGTGCGATCGCAACCAGCTCTATGCGATCACATAGAGCAAATTCCATCACCTCACTGCCACTCCAAATCCGACTATGCGAACAGAAACATATCCACACGAACGCAGTGACCAAGACTGCTCACACTACGCGATCGCGCACCTACATTCGCGATCGCAATTCACAAAATCCTCCTGGTCTCAACTTACTCTATGTGATCGCAGTGAACAAACCAGTGCTGCTAAAACATCAGAAAAACCAGCAATCTCCCAAGGACCAAAAGTGCCCGTTTGAGCATACGAAATACACCCGAGGCCCCCGGGACCTCAACCAAACCTACCAACATATCTCATAACATTATTCAAACTTATTCGAGCCTTCGAAACACCAAAAACAATAAAGCACCAAAATCACATCAAATTCAAGCCTATGAACTTTGAAATTTCTAAATTTCGCCAATGATGCCGAAACCAACCAAAACACATCCGATTGACCTGAAAATTTGCACACATATCCAAAATGACACTACGAAACTGCTTCAACTTTCGGAATTCCATTCCGACCCCGATAGTCTATTTTCCATTGCCGACCGAAAATCGCCAAAAACTAACTTTCGCCAATTCAAGCCTAATTCTACATTGGACATCAAAACCACATTCCGGACACACTCCTAAGTCCCAAATCACCTAACGAAGCTATCCGAACCATAAAATCTGCATTCCGAGGTCGTTTACCAATAAGTCAACTTTAGGTTGACTTTTCCACTATTGAACCAAGATAAGAGACTAAGTGTCTCATTTCTCTCCAAAAATCGCTCTGAACCCGAGCCAACCAATCTAACACAACGTAATGAAGCTGAACCACATATAATGAAGTAGAAACGGGAGAAACAGGGCTAAGCTCTCGGAACGACCGACCGGGTCGTTACAATTATTTATTTTGATGGATAACTTTTACAATAAAATATCTTATATTTCATTATTTAAGAACTCAAATTTTAGTAAGAAGGAATTGTTATTAAAATAACTTTCAATAACATGATGATCAAATCTTTTATAGCACATGAATTTAGTTCAAGTTGTCTACATGCTTAGTCCTAAATTAATTTACATCACATGTAATAAATAATTCAAAAATTATGTAATGAACAAGCACTTGACATAAAAATGTAATTCAACATACTTCTAACATGTTTATCTTATATATCACATAAAAAAAATTCATACCAGAATATTATTATTAATTAATATCTCATGAACTAATAACAATTAAAATAACAGTAGAATCCAATAACCTATTATAGATTACCGTCGTATCTAATACAAAATTTCAAATTTAAGTTAGGAACTATCTCAATAGTTAATGTATGTATACATATTTTATTCATAAAATAATATCAATCCTTATGCATTCAAACAATTTGACTATAGCACAAGACACATGTATTACAGTTTGAAATCTTCAATATAATCTTAAAATATTTTGTAAATAAACTTTAGACACAATAAACCACAACTCTGATACCACTGTAGGATTGCATATAGATTTTTGTAACACGCATCGGAAGACAATAACAATCCTAGACAGTTCTTTTCGTGTTTAAAATTTTTACATGTCAAAGATCGGATCTAAGACGTACGTGGTGGAGAGAGTATCCTTTCAAATCTTCGATAGTGTGAAGACTCTATGTGTATTCACACCAAGATCGATTCTTGCTATCAACTATTTGATCAATGAAACCCGCAAACAAATTGAATGAAAATATAGTGCTGAAATTTTCTCAAAAACTTTCAGCCAAATACGCGACAAAGAAAATAATTTGTTTTGTCAAAATATCTCTTGGTGCAGTTCCGAAGAACTACTGTTGGTCACATTATTTGGGTGATCACTTCATATATATACATATCAATCACCAACTGTTCCCATTAGGTCTAGAAAAAACAAATACGGTGATTTATTAGTCCAATTGTATAATTGGACCTTTCCATAATTATTTGGTACAATTCAGCGACCGAACAACTTTGACGTGAATCCAAATCCAATTGGATGTCACTTAACAAAGTTTCCATCGATCCTTTTTTTTCCTTAATATTTTATATAATATCTCTTATATAAAATGGGGATTAGTTTTATATATATATCAAGAGATATAATTTAATTTTTTATGAAAAAGAAAAAATTTTAATTTGTTCACAATATTAATTATATCCTCTGTTGTGCTAGAAAAGAATATAATAATATTTTATTTAGATTAATTACTTTATTATTTGATAATTGAATTAAGAACACTCATTAGTGTACGACCCAGTAGGTTTAATACTAAGACGGTAGTAAATTGATCACATCAATATACTAATCAAGGGTGGCGTCTAGCAACACTCCTTAACGACCGGATAGAATGATGTATACAATTTACTCTCAAGAACCAGTAGAAGAATAATGTAGTATTTCCTTCTGTCCTAATAGCTCTGAGTCACCCTAGGATATGGTTTAACTGTCAAATCCTAATAGGCAACCAACTATGTGTTCATGTCAAATATAATCAACCATTGAATGACCTAAGAAACTCTTTTCTTCTTTCATTCAATTGCCCTAGCCAAGGTCTTAATTGGTCGTTTGTAATTCATGACAACATGGAGCTTAAACTTATTACCAAGAGTTGACAGATTCTATCTTGATCAATCAATAATTCTACAAGTACTTAATCATACACAATATCCTTTCAACTATCGCCCTAGGGCCATAGGTGTCTTGTATCAAAGCACAATAAATAAGTTGTCAATTACTATGACGAATCAAATCAAAGGAAACTTTTACATCACATTCTTCAAGAGAATATCCTACTGACAGCTTATGGTAATTCTAACTATTAGGAATTATCCAATGAGTCGGTTCAATGATCATATCTCAATATAGATCATCTACCTATGTAATTTAGTTAATGAGATCAACTAATATTTATCCCATAAAGACGATCACATAAATATGATCTAACCGGATTATCGATGTCCAAATTAATAAACCTACGATCAAGAACAAATTTAGATTAAATTATAAGAAACTTCACTCTCATTATCATGATCTCCATTACGATTACAAGTTTCAAAATTTAATCAAGGACCTTATCAAATTAACCAAGTAATTAATAATAACTATGATAAAAGAATATCAAATGCCATATATTTTTATATCAAATAGTGTTCACAAAAATATGTTCAAATCATCAAATATGAAACTGGATCTAGGATATATCTACTATATTCCTAACAATAATAAAGTCTCATATATTTTTTTCACAACTTTGGCCTAGTACCATCCTTTCCACCCAATAGAAACTAAAGTCTAAATTTTATGTACTTGGATATGACACCTGGTATAAAAAGGTTATAATCTTTTGGGGACAGAGAGGAAGGTGAATGGTATACTATTAATGGTCCTTTCACTTCTACTATAAAATGTGATGGAGCTTACTAAGTGAATTAACCCAGGAGCCTCTATAAAAATAGGGCTAATTTGAAATCTTCAAAATTAAGGTTCTTGTGGGAAAACTCACTCAACTCAAAATATATCTCAAATTACGAGATTCAACATCACATTCGGGTCACCATATTTTCAAAACCATTTATGATAATGTTTGTTTAGTGAAGCACATTTACAGAGCCACGGGTTTGTGGAGAACTAATTAGAGTAATCTAGCTAGCTAGTTGATCATTCTTTCCTAAAGCTGTTTGAGAATGAATAAGTGTAATTATTGAGGCAATTACAAGAAATGAAGAAAAGAAGAAGAGAAACAGAAGAGAGACAGAAAGATAGAGCTGAAAAAGCAGAGATAGAGGAGGAAGATGACTGAGTATATTTCACATTAAATAATGTGTATTCATTATACAACACTAATATATATATATATATATATATATACTAATTATATTTGCCTAATTAACAGAATTAACTAACACTTAGTCCTTAACAAACTTTCTAACCGTATTACTGACCCTAACAACTCGTTGAGTAAATGACTAAAATACCCTTCCTTTTTTATTATGTTATACCATTCCTACACTCCCCCCTCAAGCTAGGTAGTGCAAAAATATTATAAACTCTTAGCTTGGAGCTAAGGTATTCATGTTGGACTTGTTGAGCCCTTTTGTCAAAATATCTTATGGTTTTTCTTCGGTAGGAATATACTTAGTTGTGATAAGGCCTTGTAATATCTTCTCTCGAATGAAATGACAATCGATTTTGATATGCTTTGTTCTTTCATGATATACTGGGTTGGCTGCGATCTGCATTGCTTCTTTACTATCACTGTTTTGATTTGAAAATCAATCTCTTTCAGTAAACCAACTATCCAAATTAGCTCTGCAACTATAGATGCAATACTACGATATTCAGCTTCTGCCGAACTTCTTGAAACAGTAGTTTGTTTCTTGGATTTCCAAGAAACTAATGAATGCCTAAGTTTAATCATATAACATGTAATAGATTTCCTGGTATGTGGACAAGAAGCCCAGTCAGCATCACAAAATCCCATGACTGTATTCCTTATGTTTCTAGACAGTAGAACACTTTGACCAAGCTGTTTCTTCAAATATTTTACTACTCTGAGTGTTGCTTCCATGTGAGACCTTTTAGGATTCTGAAGAAATTGACTGAGAGTTTGAACACTAAAGGAAATATCTGGTCGAGTCATAGTAATGTATAACAACTTACCTATCAACCTTTGATAAGGAGTATGATCCTCCATTTATTTGTCTTCAGTAGTTGTTTTTGATTGATTTGTCTTGATGATGTCATCATACTCCTTTGTTGTGAGCTTTACATTGTAATCTAGAGGTGTAATAGCTGGTTTAGAAGCTCCTAGTCCAGTTTTAGAGATGAGTTATAGAGCATATTTTCTTTGATGCATTAAAATTCCTTACTTGAACCTAGCAAACTCAATGCCTAAGAAGTACTTTAGCTCACCTAGGTCTTTCATCTTGAATTCACTTTGTAAAACTGATTTTTTTTTTGTATCAAACTAAGACTATCTCCTGTGATGAGCATGTCATCAACATATTCCAGCACTATAATTATACCTTATGAAGTCTTCTTGAAAAATAGAGAGTGATCAAATTTACTTTGTTGAAATGAGTATCCCAATAAAGCCTCTGTTAGTTTAACATTCCATTGTCTTGGAGCCTGTTTCAAACCATATAAGAATATAACAAGTCGACATATTGATTTCTTCTCCCCCTGACTATTAAAACCTTGTGGTATTTGCATATAAATTTCATCATAGAGATCACCTTGTAAGAAGGCATTATATACATCCATTTGATGTATATGCCACTATTTTGAGCAGCAATGGCCAGTATAGTTCTGACTATCTTCATTTTGACAACATGATTGAATGTTTCTTAATAGTTAATGCCTTCTTTTTGGCTAAATCCTTTAGCCACTAATCTGGTTTTGAACCTTTCAACTTCCCTGTGGCTTTATATTTGATCTTATAGATCCATTTACATCCTATTGGATATTTTCCTTCTGGTAGATTGACAATATCCCATGTATGATTGTCTTGTAAAGCTTTATTTTCAACCTTCGTTGCTTCTATCCACCTAGGATCTTTGATAGCTTTTGAATAGATGGTAGGTTCTATAACTGAAGATATAGATGTGGTATAAGCTTGATACTTGGGTGAAATTTTTTCATAACTGATGTACTTAGCTAGTGCATAGGGTATATCTTGATGGATGTTTAGAGATACAAAATCTTGAAGCCAAAGAGGTGGTCTTTTATCCCTTTGGGATTTTCTGAGATCATTCTGATTTGTAGAGCTAACATAAGATGGTTGAATAGAGGAAGACATAACTGATTGATGAGATTCGATTATTTCATCTGACTGACATAACTCACATTATTGAACTATGTAATCTGTATCTGAATTGATTTCATTTGACTAATCAATTAATTCAGGAGTTGCAGCATGATGATTCTCAGTTGATTTAGCTATTCTTTGATTTGAATTTGTGAATGGTTGATTGCTTGTCTAAGTTTCTTCATAGAGTAATTTTTGAACACTGTTATCTTGAGTAAATATAGTTGTAGTAGACTTTTCTGAATTCTGTTTGAATAGGAATATGTCTTCCCTGAAGCTGGCATCTCTACTTACCAACAAATATCTGTTTTCTAAATCATATAATAAGTATCCCTTTCGTTCAGTTGAGTATCCCATAGGAACTGTCATTTTTGATCTAGGCATGTAGTTTGTTTTTCACATGGACATATTGTACATTTATCTATTTTCTCAACTATTATTTCAATCTTTACAGATGATAGTAGCTTCTTGAGTACTGAAACTGATATACGTCCAAATCTTTTATGCCATAGATTTATATCTTCATTTGTCTTGAGCTCAATTACCACTGGTGACTCATTTGCTGTTAAAAAAACTTCATCATTGGATCCAACTGGTTGTAGACTTCCACTTAGAATGTATAATACACTATCTTCTCTACCAATCGCTCTCACTTGCCCATTAAAGAGAAAGAAGGCTACTGAGCACTTTAATTCTTTGGTGGCCTTAGAAACAGATAGTAAATTGTACTTGAACTGAGGTATATGAAACACATTTGTTATAGTAATACTATTTGTAATATTACTAGAACCAATATGAGCCACATGTGTTATATCTCCATTAGGTAAGGATACTCTCTTTGGAAATTCTGGTTGCACAACAGAACTTTGATTCAATAGACTTAAATCAACTACCACATGATTTGTGGCACCAGTATCAATTATCCACTCTTGTGGACTAGTGGAAGCGAGGCAAGCAAAGCTAATACCTGCTGCATTAGCTTTAGAATTTTCAGAACCATTGACACTTGAAGACTTATTCAAAATTTGCAGAATTTGCTCATATTGTTCCTTTGAGAAGGTGCAGGTTGTTATTGGAGGCAGCCCTAGTACATTCATCTGAGTAGAAGTAGTTCCTTGCGAAAATTACCAACCATTAACCTGCTCACAGAAGATACCCCCACCTACAAAAATTACCAACTGACACCTTCCAATGACGTCGTACTACACAATCCCTACGACATCAATACCCATCCTACACCCGTTCTCATTACCAACTTTACTAGTCCGTCCGCTCCTGATTGAAATCTACTAAATGCGCGACAATATCTTCTAATTCACAGCTATGCTGCATCCTTCTTTATATCGAACAACTCCTTCTGTTTTATCCAATCTTCCGCCGAAATAGCTAATATTTCAATTTAAGCCCGTGGTCCCAATCACCGTCCACTAATATTCTCAAATTGCTCCAAACTTCTCCTCAAGATGTGCAACCATCTTACTACAGAACTCATATGGTACGCTGCCACTCTCCCACTTTGGTCAAACTCACTCCTTTAAACAACTGCTCGACTTCCGCTTCTTACACCTGGCCTTCTAGAAATTTAACCATTGCCTGACACTCCCCACATGTCTTTCCTCATCGTATGTTGCCCAGTTGTTGCCTCAAATAAATATCAATCTCTGTAGCACTTAAACCAGCAGGCCACCACAACTTCAAAACCCTCCGAAAATCATCTTCCTCGAGCCGCCTACATTAGAAATACTTATTCAATCATGAACCATGCACACCACGATCTCTGACAGTCGCTTTTTTAATACTACCTCACATTACTCTGACCCAATGCGACCGAAGAAACCATAGCACCGGCGAACTTAACACATCATATTCGATCAAAAACGACGATGCCACATCACAGATGAAGATTCCACCTCTCTTGAAAACACCAAGTCTCATTACTCTATCAACTCGAACCTGATCATTTATAGTCCAATTGTCTTTCCTCCGCCGAAAATAGAATACTGAAATCTCAGAATCACACTCCGAGTAGAACTCCTATCAAGTCATTCATTTCCCCGACATATAGGCAAATATCCTATCATCATATCAATATCGTTCGATAACCAATCATAAGTATCATAACAACCTGAGCATAGCCTCAAAGCTCTCAGAAACACAACTACTGAGCTGAAACAACATAATATCCTCCCCCAGAGCAATGACAATAGCCCCAAACAATTATGCATGGAAAAATATCACGCACCATATTTATAGTACCATTACAATTCCTCAAGTTATCGATTTATAGAAATCACTTCACAACGTGTACGATTGAGTAAGAAGAAACGTAGGCATAAGCCTCAAAGGAATCAAACCGCACGATAAGGAATCAAGAAGTGAAGTACTCCTAACAGCCTTGTGGCCTCTCTAAGATAAGTACAGACGTCTCTGTACCGATCCTCAAGACTGTACTAGACTTTCTCATGACTCGTGAGACCTAAGGGAACCTAGTGCTCTGATACCACGTTGCCATGACCCAAATCCATCAAGGTCGTGATGGCGCCGGACACCACAGTCAGGCAATCCAACACTCAATGGTTAATTAAATTCCTATTTTAGTATTTTGAAAATCGTTACTTTTTGTTTCATAATATAAAGATCAAATAAAGTTACCGATTAAAAAATGATGTTTTAAATAATTCAATCGACAAATACATCCCAAAGTCATCCTAGAACCCAGTGTCACAAGTGCATGGGTAGTTCTAAGAAAAACCAAATGAAATACAATAACCGTCCAGAATAAAAATGGGACAGTAATGAAAGTACAATACATCCGAGGAAGACTCTGTTGGCTGCGGGTCGTCTCGAGGGGAGCAGCTCCCCTAACTCTCCAGGTCAGCCACATCACTACGTCAAGGGGGGCCACTAGATATAAATGTACCTAGCAAGTGTAGCATGAGTAAGAAAACAATGTGTACCCAGTAAGTATCCCGCCTAACCTCGAAGAGGTAGTGACGAGAGGTTTAATTTGACACTTGCTAGAGGTCAATTTTAATAAAATCAAGGGTGACACTAAGCATGGATATCATAGATAATTAACAAATAGTGATAGGAAATAACAACTTCTTCCACATTTACAAACTTTAAATCTTCGTCATTTCAGTGGACAACTTCTAATTCAAGGCCAGTAAACAGTCAAAAATCTCAGAAAGTACTCAGCAAATGTCATGCGCAAGAAATTTTGAGGGTCGAACGGCTCGAACCAACGATAAATGTAAATTGAGCACTGCCAAAGGGTCGAATGGCTCGAACCATAGATGTATCTATTACCCTGCTCGCGAATCGATCATGTGACGCGGTCATATATAAATAGTAGAGTTACCCTGCTCGCGAATCATACATGCGACTCAGGTAATCATAGATGCACATATTCACACAATAAATTCACATTTTTATCAGTAAAACAGTCAGCCAAGGAAGTGATAAAATTCTCTTTTAATGGACGTGAAGATAGTATTTAAATCATTTCCAGAAATTCATTTACCAAGTTCGATAAGGTTTAACCGTTTCCAAGTTCATCAATAAAGTTACAAGTATGGCAATTAAAACATGCTTTTGGGTCCTAGACTACCCGGACATAAGCATAATAGTAGCTACGCACGGACTCCCGTCACCTCGTGCGTACATAGCCCCCACAAATAGCAGCACGTATTTAATTATTTCACCTATGGGGACAATTCCCTCTTACAAGGTTAGAAAGGAGACTTACCTCACTCCGAAGATTCATAACCGTCTTCCAAGCCCTTCCGGCGACTCAAATTGATGCACCACGCCCAAAAACTATCCAAATAACGGGCAAACCAATGAAAATATATTCTAATACTTATAACAATTCAATTTATATAAATTCTCAACTCCGCTCGAAAAGTTGACAAAATTTCCCTCAAGCCCACGTGCACGAATTCCGAAATTTTTTGAAGATAAAGATTACCCATAACTTTACGATCTCAAATATATAATTGTCTTTCAATTTCATGCCCAAATTCGTGATCAAAATCCAAAAATACACATTCTAGGTCTTTTTTCAAAATCTCCAATTTCTACTAATTTCCATGACCAAATATATATATACAAATCTTGTATTTAACTTGAAGTGAGTAGACAACTTACCTTGACATAGATGACGAAAATCCCCACTTGAAGCTCTCCAAAAATCGCCCAACCACGAGAAAAAATGAAGAGAAATGGCCAAATCCCGTCTATTAAAACACTTCACTCCCCAGGAACGGTCTTCATTGCGTTCGCGGCATCACCTTCGCGATATCGGAGGGCAAAACTCATGCACCCAATTTCTGAGCTATGCGAACGGGATTACGGACACGTGAACGCGGACCCCTGACTTCCTAACTCTACGCGAACACACTCCTCTACACGCGAACGCATAGCACAAAAAAAATCCCTGGAGCCATAGAGAATTTTCCTCCTTTCCCAGAATAGTTTATGCGTTCGCGATACCCCTCACGTGAACCCATAGAAGAACACCAGTACTAGAAAATCTGATCCTTCCTAAGTCCAAAAATTAGCCCGTTGAGCATCCGAAACACACTCGAGGCCCCCGGGACAACTCAGTTCCATAACATCCCACGGATCTTTTCGAGGCCTCAAATCACATCAAACAATGCCGAAACCATGAATCGCACTCCAATTCAAACTTTATGAACTTTGAAATTTCAAACTTCTAAATTCGATGCCGAAACCTATCAAATCACGTCCGATTGACCCTAAATTTTGCACACGATTCATATTCAACATTACGGACCTGTTCCAACTTTCAGAATCGGAATCTGACCCCGATATCAAAATTTCCCCTTCCGGTCAGATTTCTTAAAAACTTCAAATTTCTAACTTTAGCCAAGTAACTCCAAATGACCTACGGACCTCCAAATTCACTTCCGGTCGCGCTCCTAACACCAGAATCACCATACGGAGCTATTTCCTGACTAGGAATCCCAAACGTACATCAATAACACTGAAATGCACTTCAACCCAGACTTATGAAATTTCTTCTAAAATGCTAACTTCTATAATATGCGCTGAAATGCTCCCGGGTCATCCAAAACCCAATACGAACATACGCCCAAGTCCGAAACCATCATACGAACCTGATGGAACCTTCAAATCCTGATTCTAAGGTCGTTTAATCAAAAACCCAATCTTAGTCAATTCTTCCAATTTAAGGCTTCCGAAATGAGAAATTTCTTTCCAATTCGACTCCGAACTTCCCAAAATTCGGTTCCAACCACGCCTACGAGTTATAAAACCTGAAATGAAGTTGCTCATGGCCTTAAACCGCCAAACAACGCGCTAGAGCTCAAAACGACTGGTCGTGTTGTTACAACACTCTTCCTTACCAATCAAAGATTCAATAGTAACGGATAGATAGAAATATCACAAGGAAATCAGTATCTCATCAATGCTTAATATCACAATATAAATCTCAACCTTGAGCCAATATTCAACAATTAACACATATCAGTAAAACCATATAGAAGTTACCCACATCACAACTGGCTACGTTAATCATGGACCACATGATTTAAAGACTAAAACAATTGCAAGAATAGAACTCACTCGCATGCTATGACTCGATAACAATATATAGGTGATCGTCACCTTACCTACACATAGTACTCAACAACCAAAACACGTAGCAAATAAGCACATAATACCTAACCCCTCAAGCCAAAGTTAGACATGACACTTACCTTGATCCGCAGGCCAGCCACTGCTCAAGTACCGCTTTTCCTCTAGGATTCACCTCCAACCCACTCGTATCTAGGCATAATTATCTTAGTACCATCAATTATCTCTAAAGAAAATAATTTCAATGCACAATTATAGAGTTCCCAAATTTTCCCCCAAAAAGTCAAAAAAATCGACCTCGAGCCCGCTTGGTCAAAACTTGAGGTTCGGACCAAAATCCATTTACACATTCACCCCGAGCTCGAATATGTAATTAGTTCTGTAATCCGACCTCAAATCGAGTTCTAAATCCCCAAATTTGTAAAATTCCCAATTCCCCCAAAATCCCTAATTTCTACCCTTGAAGAACAAGATTTAAGCCTAGGAATTCAATGAATGATAATGGAAATTGAAGAAAACAAGTTAAGAAGTGCAAACCTATGATTTGGAGTTGAAATCCTTCTTCAAAAATCACCCTAGGTCGAGTTCTAAGGATGAAGAATGAAATATGGGACTAAATCCCGATTTTGTTCTATTTTGAAAACACTGGACAGGTATTCATCGTGTTCGCGGAAGACCTGTCGCGATCGTGATGCAAAGCGGCCTAAGGCCTTCACGTTCGCGAGTCTATCTAAGCGTTCACGTAAGGCAGATCCCCCCTTAGCCTTCGTGTTTGCGACCCAATGGACACGTTCGAATAGAAGAGCATGACCCCTCCCCCAGGTCCCAAGTTTTTCGCGTTCGCGATAGACAGGTCGCGTTCGCGATAGACAGGTCGTGTCCGCGATAGACAGGTCGCGTTCTCGAAGGGTTACACCCTTGTTGCTTTCGAGACCTAGTATACGCGTTCACATAGAGGAAAACTACCCCAGCCCAGCTTACCCATCGCGATCGCGTGAGTGGATTCGAAATCGCGAAGCACAAAATGCATGTGCACCAGAAACAACAAAAACACCAGAATTTTTCTAAGTCTCAACTACCTGTGGCCTATCCGAAACTCACCCGAGCCCTCGGGGCTCCAAAACAAACATGCACAAAAGTCTAAAAACATCATATGGACTTGCTCATGCGATCAAATCACCAAAATAACGCTTAGAACTACGAATTTAGCACCAAAACCCATGCATTTCTCAAGAACACTTTTAAAATTGCTATTTTCTCAACCGAACGTCCGAATCACGTCAAAATTAGTTCCGTTTCTCACCAAATTTCATAGACAAGGTTTAAATACCATAACGAACCTATACCGGTCTCTGAAACCAAAATACGGACCTGATACCATCAAGATCAAGCATTAAGCAAGTTCTTTAAAATCATTACTTTTGAGCAATTCAATTTTAGTCAAAAATTCATATCTCGAGTTAGGGACCTCGGAATTCGATTCCGGGCATACGCCCAGGTCCCATATTTTACTACGGACCCACCAGGACCGTCAAAATACGGGTCCAGGTCCATTTACTTAAAACGTTGACCGAAGTCAACTTAAACCTTTTTTAAGGCCAAAAATTATTGTTTCTTCAATTTTTCCACATAAAGGCTTTCCGGAATTACGCCCGGACTGCACACACAAATCGAGAAGGGTAAAAATAAGATCTTAGGGCCAATGAGCGCAGAATAGAGTCCTAATACATAAGATGACCCTTTGGGTCATCACAATCTCCACCTCTAAAACAAGTGTTCGTCCTCGAAAGAACATAGAAAAGAACCTGAACTGGCGAACAAAGGGGATATCTACTCCGCATGTCCGACTCGGACTCCCAAGTAGCTGCCTCAATAGGCTGACCTCTCCACTGCACTCGAACTGAAGGATAACTCTTCGACTTCAACTGACAAACCTTCCGGTCTAGAATTGCTACTGACTCCTCCTCATAAGTCAGATCCTTGTCCAACTAGACAGAGCTAAAATCTAATACATGGGACGGGTCACCATGATACTTCCGGAGTATGGACACATAGAATACTTGATGAACTGATGATAACCCCAGAAGCAATGCAAGCCTATAATCCATCTCTCCCACTCTATAAAGAATCTCAAATGACCCGATATACCTAGAGCTCAACTTTCCCTTCTTTCCAAACCTCATGACACCCTTCATGGGTGATACCCGAAGCAATACTCTCTCCCCAACCATGAATGCCACATCACGAACTCTATGAACGGCATAAATCTTTTACCTGGACTGAGCTGTACAAAGTCGATCCTGGATAATCGTGACCTTGTCCTAGGCCTCTTGAACTAAATATGTACCCCACAACCGAGCCTCCCCGGCTCAAACCACCCAACTGGTGACCTGAACCGTCTACCATATAATGACTCATAGGGAGCCATCTAAATGCTCGACTGATAGATATTTTTGTAGGCGAACTCTGCAAGAGGCAAGAACTGATCCCACGATCCTCCGAAATCTATAACACAAGCGCGGAGCATATCCTCCAAGATCTGAATAGTACGCTCAGACTACCCCTTCATCTGAGGATGAAATGTTGTGCTCAGCTCAACCCGCTTACCCAACTCACATTGTACTGCCCTCCAAAATTGCAAGGTAAACTGCGTACCTCGATCAGAAATGATAGACACGGCACACCGTGAAGATGGACGATCTCCCCGATATAAATCTCTGCCAATCGCTCCAAAGAATAGGTAATTGCCATAGGAATGAAGTCCATAGTGATACGATATGAGTCTGTAGGTAACCTACACGGTGTCGAACTTCCTCTGAGTCCGTGGGATCCCACAACAAAGTCCATAGGGATACGCTCCCACTTCCACTCAGGAATCTCCATCTGCTAAAACAAACCATCGGGTCTCTGATGCTCATACTTCACCTACTGACAATTCAAGCACCGAGCCACATAAGCAACTATATCCTTTTTCATCCTCCTCCACCAATAATGCCGCCGCAGGTCCTGGTACATCTCTGTAGCACCCGGTGAATAGAGTACCGAGAACGGTGAGCCTCCTCAAGGATCAACTCACGAAGCCCATCAACATTAGGCACACATACACGACCCTGCATCCTCAAAACACCGTCATTTCCAATGGTAACCTGCTTGGCACCACCGTGCCGAACTGTGTCCTTAAGGACCATCAAGTGAGGGTCATCATACTACCAATCTCTGATACGCTCAAACAAGGAAGACCGAGCGACTGTGCAAGCTAGAATACCACTGGGCTCTGAAATATCCAACCTCACAACCTGGTTGGCCAAAGTTTGAACATCTGAAGCTAGCGGCCTCTCACTGAATGGAATGAACGCAAGGCTGCCCATACTCACTTCCTTCATACTCAATGCGTCGGCCACCACATTGGCCTTTCCCGAATGATACGATATGGTGATATCATAGTCTTTCAATAGTTCCAACCATCTCCTCTGCCTCAAATTGAGATCCTTCTTCTTGAAAAAATAATGAAGGTTGCGATGATCCGTGAAAACCTCACACGACATGCCATAATGATAGTGCCTCCAAATCTTCAGCGCGTGAACAATAGCTGCCAACTCTAAATTATGAACAGGATAATTCTTCTCATGAACTTTCAACTGCCGAGATACACATGCAATTACCCTGCCATCCTGCATCAATACCGCTCCGAGCCCAACACGGGAGGCATTACAATACATCGTGTAAGATCCTGAACCTGACGGTAACACTAACATTGGCACTGTAGTCAAAGCTATCTTGAGCTTCTGAAATCTCGCCTCACACTCGTCCGACCATCTGAATGGGGCACCCTTCTGGGTTAACCTAGTCATCGGGGCTGCTATAGATGAAAACCCCTCAATAAACCGACGACAATAGCCCGCCAAACCCAAGAAGCTCCTGATCTACGTAGCTAAAGTGAGTCTAGGCCAGCCCATGACTCCCTCAATCTTCTTAGGATCCACCTGAATATCCTCTACTGATACGAAGTGACCCAAGAAAGTGATTGAATCCAACCAAAACTCGCACTTCAAAATTAAGCATACAACTGACTGTCCCTCAAAGTTTGGAGCACTATCCTAAGGTGCTGCTAATGCTCCCCCCGACTGCGGGAGTATATCAAAATTTCATAAATAAACACAATCACAAAGGAATCCAGATAAGGCTTGAACACTCGGTTCAACAAGTCCATAAATGTTGTGGGGGAATTGGTCAACCCACAGGACATCACCAAAAACTCATAGTGCCCATACCGCGTCCGAAAAGCTGTCTTAGGGACATCGGACGCCCTAATCCTCAATTAATGGTATCCAGAACTCAAATCAATCTTTGGAAACACCTTGGCACCCTGAAGCTGAACAAAAAAATCATCAATCCTCGACAACGGATACTTGTTCTTCATAATGACTTTGTTCAACTGTCAATAATCTATACACATCCTCATAGACCCATCCTTCTTCTTCATAAAAAAAAAATCGGTGCCCCCCAGGGCGAGACACTAGGTCTAATGAAGCCATTATCAAGAAAATCCTGCAACTGTTCCTTCAATTCCTTCAACTCTGGTGGGGCTATGCGGTATGACGGAATAGAAATGGGCTGAGTGCCCGGAGCCAAGTCAATACAAAAGTCAATATCCCTGTCGGGTGGCATCCCCGGCAGGTCGGCAGGATATACCTCAGGAAACTCACGAACAACAGGCAAATAATCCATAGAAGGAACCTCAGCACTAGAATCACGAACATAAACCAAATAGGCCAAACACCCCTTCTTGACCATACGTCGAGCCTTCATATAAGAGATAACCCTACTGGAGGAATGGCCAAGAGTCCCTCTCCACTCTAATCAAGGCAACCCTGTCAAGGCTTATGTCACTGTCTTGGCGTGACAGTCCAAGATAGCGTGATAGGGTGACAACCAATCCATGCCCAATATAACATCAAAATCAATCATATCAAGGAGCAAAAGGTCGACATTGGTCTCAAGACTCCCAATAGTGACCACACACGAGCGATATACACGATCTACAACAATAGCATCCCTCACGGGAGTGGACATATATACATGTGCACTCAAAGAATCATGGGGCACAACAAAATATACAGCAAAATAAGATGACACATAGGAGTAAGTAGACCTCGGATCAAATAGAACTTAAGCATCTCTACTGCAAACTGAAACAGTACATGTGATAACAGCATCAGATGACTGAGACTCAGGTCTGGCTGGAAAGGAATAACATCAGGAATGGGCCCCACCACCCTGAACCATGTCTCTAGGACGACCTCTGACTGGCGGGCCTCCACCTCTAGTGACCTGACCTTCACCTCTAACAATCTGGTCCCTACCACTGGTTACCTAACCTCTGCCTCTGTCTGGCTGGGCAGGCGGTGCAACAGCTGGTGCCGGAACCATGGCACGAGAACTCTGGTGTTGTGTACTACCCGACGCACAAGGGAAATATCTAGCAATGTTCCTCGGATCACCACAAGTATAAAAAGACCTCGGCTGCTGAGACTGCTGGCCGGCAAACTGACCCTGTCGACCTGAATAACCACCCTGAAAACTCTGAAGAAGAGGTGCACTGTAGGCTGGCTGATAAGAATAAGGCATATAAGAGCCACGACCACTTGGGGCACCATGGGATGCATGTAGTGCTGAATGAAATAGCCTGGAAGGATAGCCTCTACCATAAGTACCCCACCTCCAGATGAGGCACCACTGAATCCACCGGAATGACGAGGTCTCTTGTACGACGCATGACCTCCCTGTCCAAGAACCATCTCGACTCGTCTGGCCACATTGGCCGCATCCTGGAAGGAAATCTTGCTCCCTGTCTCCTTAGCCATCTGCAATCTAATAGGCTGAGCAAGACCCTCAATAAACCTCCTCACCCGCTATCTCTCTGTGGGAACAAAAAGGATAGGATGGCGAGACAAATCCACAAAACGAGTCTCATACTGAGTAACAGTCATGCTGCCCTGCTGCCCTGCTGCCCTGCTGGAGACTCTCGAACTGACGGCAACACTCCTCTCTCAAGGTGACAGGCAGAAACTTCTCTAAGAAGAGATGTGAGAACTAGTCCCAAGTAAGAGCAGGCGACCCAGCTGGTCTGGTCAACAAATAATCCCTCCACCATTTCTTGGCAGAACCAGTCATCTGAAAAGAAGCAAAGTCGACCTCATTTCTCTCTAATACACCCACACTCCGAAAAACCTCATGACAGCTATCAAGGTACTCCTGAGGGTCCTTTGAATTGGCACCACTGAAATGAACTGGGAAAAGATTGGTAAACCTATCCAATCTCCACAAGTCCTCAGAGGACATAATTGACCCATCAACGGGATGTGCTGCAGCAACCAATTGAACTACTCCAACTGGATGGGCTGCTGGAGTCTGAAACTTGGGAGCCATCTGCTCCATAGTGTGAGTAGTAGGAGTCTGGGCTCCTTCTCCAGCTTGAGATACGACTGGTTTCATGAGGAATGTGCCAATCTGGGCCACTCTCCATAAGGCCCACTAATCGGACCAAGGCATCCTGATGCATCGGGGTGGCAATAAACCCTTCTAGGACCTGAGCTAGCCTGGGAGGAACGGCCTGAGCGGGAACCTCCCTATCGAACTCTACCTGAGGCTCCACAGCTAGAGCTACTACTCAGGCTTGGGCTGGGCCATGCCCCTGCCTCGGCTTCTAGAACGGCCTTGACCTCTGCCCCTCGTAGGAGCTGCTGCTAGAGGATCCGGCTGCTGGCGAGAAAAAGAAGTGGTACGTGTTCTCGCCATCTACGAGAGAATAAGAATAGGAGAGTTCAATCAGTATTGAGATAACAAGATTCGCACGACAGAATTGAATAAAAGTGAACTTGTTCCTAACTTTATAGCCTCTGGGAGATAAGTACAGACGTCTTTGCACCGATCCCCCAGACTCTACTAATCTTGTTCGTAAATTTTGAGACCTAAGCAACCTAGTGCTCTGATACCAACTTGTCACGACCCGATTTCCCAGCGTCAGAACCGTGATGGCACCTAACGTTGCACTTTCTAGGCAAGCCAACATTAGAGGTTTGCAGCATAAAAATATTTAAAACCTGCAAAAATTACTATGATTCAACACATGATAAACTAAACAAGAATGAAAAAATCCATAACAACACCGCGCATATGCTATATATGTGTGTATATATATATCTATCTACCCATGATCCGAAGTCACAACTCACGGACTACTATGATTATCTACAAGTATTTGGCTGAAAGAAAAGTATACAATTGATTATGAACAAAGAAAAACAGTAAATGAGCATATATAACGGGACTCCAGGAATATGCGGACGTCGGCAGATCTACCTTGGGACTCCTATGTAGAATTTAGCTACGAATCTCATAATCAGCTCGGACCGATACCTAGATGTGCACAAAAAGTGCTGAGTGCAGTATCAGTACAACCAACCCCATGTACTGGTAGGTGTCGAGCCTAACCTCGGCGAAGTAGTTGACGAGGCTAGGACAAGACACCCACATATAACCTATGCAGTATAATCATACAAGTAGCAATAATAAAAATAAAGAGATAAAAACAGGCAATAATAGGAATGGTACATGATGAGGGGTTCACAATGTAAGTAATAGGAATAAGGGACAAGAAAGAATCAATCCATATGCCTTAACGAAATAAACAAGAAAAACAGTAAATGAAAATTTGCACGGCATCACCCTTCGTGCTTTTACTCTCAGTCTCACCATACAAATAATAGAACCGCACGGCATCACCCTTCGTGATTTTACTCTCCCATAATATGACACGGAATCATCCTTCGTGCACTATCACTCACAAAGTATGGCACGGCATCACCCTTCGTGCAATATCACTCACTCACAAACATTGCACGGCATCACCCTTCGTGCTTTACACTGTTCCTCACCAATCAAAGATTCAATAGTAACGGATAGATAGAAAGATCATAAGGAAATCAGTATCTCATCAATGCTTAATATCACAATATAAATCTCAACCTTGAGCCAATATTCAACAATTACCCGATCTCAGTAAAACCCGATCCCACATCACAAATGGCTACGCTAAGCATGAACCACGTGATTTAAAGACTATAACAATTGCAAGAATAGAACTCACTCGCATGTTATGACTCGATAACAACATATAGGTGCTAGTCATCTCACCTATACATAGTACTCAACAACCAAAACACGTAGCAAAGAAGCACATAATACCTAATCCCTCAAGCCAAAGTTAGACACGACACTTACTTCGATCGTCAGTCCACTCACTGCTCAAGTACCGCTTTTTCTCATAATTATCTTAATACCATCAATTATCACTAAAGAAATCAATTTCAATGCACAATTATAGAGTTTCCAAATTTCCCCCCAAAAAGTAAAAAAACCGATACCCGCTTGGTCAAAACTCGAGGTTCAAAATCCGTTTACTTATTCACCCCAAAGCCCGAATATGCAATTAGTTCCGGAATACGACCTGAAATTGAGGTCTAAATCCCCAAATTTGTAAAATTCCCAATTCGCCCAAAATTCTTAATTTCTACCCTTAAAGAACATGATTTAAGCCTAGGAATTCAATGAATGATGATGGAAATTGAAGAAAATAAGTTAAGAAGTGCAAACCTGTGATTTGGTGTTGAATCCCCTCTTCAAAAATTTCCCTAGGTCGAGTTCTAAGGTGAAGAATGAAATTCGGGACTAAATCCCGATTTTGTTCAGTTTTGAAAACAATGGACAGGTCTTCATTGTGTTCGCGGAAGACCTATCGCGATGCACAGCGGCCTAAGGCCTTCACATTCGCGATTCTATCTACGTGTTCGCATAATGCATCTGCCCCCTTGGCCTTCGCGTTCGCGACCCAATGGACGCGTTCGCGTAGAAGAGCATGACCTCTCCCCTAGGTACCATATTCTTCGCGTTCGCGATAGACAGGTCGTGTTCGCGAAGGGTAATACCCTTGTTGCTCCGCGTTTGCGTAGAGGAAAACTACCTCAGCCCAGCTTACCCTTTGCGGTCGTGTGAGTGGCTTCGCGATCGCGAAACATAAAATGCCTGTGCACCAGAAACAACAGAAACACCAAAAATTTTCTAAGTCTCAACAACCCGTGGCCTATCTGAAACTCACCTGAGCTTTCGAGGCTCCAAACCAAACATGCACACAAGTCCAACTATATCATACGAACTTGCTCGTGCGATCAAATCACCAAAATAACACCTAGAACTACAAATTTAGCACCAAAACCCATGCATTTCTCAAGAACACTTTAAAATTGCTATTTTCTCAACCGAATGTCCGAATCATGTCAAATCAGTTCCGTTTCTCACCAAATATCATAAGCACCACAACGTACCTACACCGGCTCCGGAACCAAAATACGGATCTGATACCATCAAGATCAAGCATTAAGCAAGTTCTTTAAAATCATTAGTTTTCAGCAATTCGATTTTAGTCATAAATTCATATCTCGAGCTAGGGACCTCAGAATTTGATTCTAGGCATACGGCCAGGTCCCATATTTTACTATGGACCCACCGTGACCGTCAAAATACTGGTCCGGGTCCATTTACTCAAAATATTGACCGAAGTCAACTAAAAACTCTTTTTAAGGCCAAAAATCATTGTTTCTTCAATTTTTCCACATAAAGACTTTCCGAAATTACGCTCGGACTATGAACGTAAATCGAGGAGGGTAAAAATAAGATTTTTAGGTCGAACGAACATCGAATAGAGTCCTAATACACAAGCTGACCCTTTGGGTCATCACACCTTCATCACTGATTATTAAACCATAAGCTTGATTAACATTTGGTGTTGGACTCATCATCAAGATCTGACTTCTTGCTTGACTGTACGACTCATTCAATCCCATCAAGAATTGAAACAACTTTAATTTCTGTAAATGTGATATAAAATCTTTAGACTTTGCACAATCACATTCGGGAGCAGGAACAAGAGCTTCAAACTCTTCCCACAGGTCTTTGAGCTTTGAAAAATACACAGAAACAGAAGTTGTTCCTTGACTTAGAGTAGCAATTTCTTTATGTAGATTAAAGGATCTTGACCCATCTACCTTGTTAAATATCTCATGCAAATTACTCCACACAGTTTGTGCACTAGAGGCATACATTATACTCCTAAGAAGACCACTTGCAACAGAATTCATGATCCAAGATAATACAATAGCATTGACCCTTTCCTAGTGATTCCAAGTACATTCTGGAAATTTTTCTTTAGAACATGATCCATCAACCTACCCCAATTTGTTCCTACCCAGTAGTGATACTCTCATAGATCGATACCACATAGAACAGTTTTCGATCCCAGTCAATTGAAAATATATAATTTGAAGTCCACTCACATCTGCTAGTGACAAGGACATTGGGTGATTTTAATCAATTCCTAGAACTTGATTTCCATTGATTACTTGTGTTGTAGCTGTTGCATGTGCAGATTGACTCACGTCTGGAGTTATTACATCTTCAATTGCAATTGATGACTTAGAGATTCAAGAATCTGTTTGCAGAAGAATAAAATTTTGCGGAAAAACAAAATCGAACACCGAGCTAATTATTTTTTTCTCGACTGCTCTGATACCATGTAATTATTGAGGCAATTACAAGAAATGAAGAAAACAAGAAGAGTAACAAAAGAGAGAGAAAGATAGAGCTGAAGAAGCAGAGATAGATGAGGAAGATGACTGAGTATATTTCATATTCAATAATGTGTATTCATTATACAACACTAATATATATATATATATATATATACTAATTATATTAGCCTAATTAACATAATTAACTAACACTTAGTCCTTAACTAACTTTCTAACCGTATTACTGACCTAACAGCTAGTTGAGTAAATGATTAAAATACCCTTCCTTTCTTTTTTATGTTACACCATTTCCTACAATAAGACAATTAAACTCAATAAGGATTAAACTTAGTGTACTAAAATTAGACTCAATAAGGATTAAACTTACTGTACAAAAGTTAAACTCAATAAAAAGTACTAACAATTTACGATTGGAGCAAACATCCACATAATAGGTGTAGACGTTATAATCTCTAGATAGGAAAGAGAGCACAGCTTGCTTCTTTTCTAGGGCTCTAATTCACATCGAGAACAATCTTTTCCACTTTGCCTCCTACAAAGGGTAGGTTTATATTTTCCCAGCTCTCGCATAATTATTTATAGCATTCTTTTAGCACGAGCATGCTTTGATACAATCTAAAGAAACGCATATTTTTGCAAAATCGACAATGAAAAGATATACGATATCAAAGTAGTCTTTATCAAGGAGCGTTTTACCCGACGTAAGATTTTTTTGGCTAGAATTTTGATTAATTAGTCTGGGCTCAAAGTGGGTATTACTTGGCACCAAGCAAGAAACCCAAAAAGAAAAAACAAATGTAGCGCTAGCCTTAGAAATAGCTGCAAAATTTATCTGAATATATGCAAATTAAGACAAAAAAAGTACAAATTTACAACATACTATAGTTTACATTCCTTGAGATTTTTTCTTTTTCTTTTTCTTTTTGTAGCAGCAACATCCTTAAATAATCCAAGCTAGCTAGCTATTTAAATAGAAAAACAAAAATAATTGTATCTTCATTAGAAACTGGAAGTATAACCTATATACTAACTAAATTCTACCTACATATGACTAAATCTCAACTCCCTTCATTTATACATCATGTACTTGAAAATGTCCTCAAACTTCTTGTACTTTTATGTCTCAAACTTCTTTCCCCTAGCATTGCCAATGAGGTTCGGGGAATTCATATATTTCCAATATTACCTGCAAAACTTTTCTGGAGACTTGAAAGGGAGAGATCAGTGAGATTATATATATCAAGAAACAAAATCTGGTAATAGTTGAGCTGCGTATCGCTTCCCACTCTGAAAATCAATGTTTTCATAGGTTATATTTGGATGAGAAGGTTGAGGATTGTTCATTCTATTGTAATGAGTTTCAATTCTTCCCATTTCAATACCAATGTTTTGGTTAGGCAAAAAGTTGTGTTGACTCCCTGAGAGGACTAAGTTTTCAGAAGGTGGAAGCCCTAATGTAAGAGAAACACCATTTCCTTGAAAATTTGAGGCCAGTTGTTGGTTTGGATTGAACCTTCCAAATTCTCCCATTGTACTATAGGCAGTCATTAGAGGGTAGCTCTGATCTCTTACTTGCCTGCTGTTATCGCCGTTGAACTTTTCGCCTTTGGGCGTGTCTCCGGCTTTCATTTCCGTTTCCATTGAGAGAATACTACTTGAAGAATTCTGCATGTCGTTTCTTGGCTTTTTTTTGTTCCTTTCAGAAGTACTCTTCTCCATGTTTAATGAGCCAATGAAGGAGAAACCTGTTAAGAGAAACTTGTTAGATAATGTGGCTCAATACATACACACACAATTTAAGAGAGACTAATTGTAATGAGCTTACTTGACCTATATATCGACAATATAAAAGAATTTAAGAATTTTTATATTGTCAGGATGCTTTTAAAGATAACTACAATGAATCACTAATGATGTATGGCTGAGGCCGATCTAGGATTTCAAGTTTATGTGTTTCTATAGTGATCTCAACTAAAAAAGACAATAACAACCAGACCAACGATAGGTTCCGGCCTAAATATTCTCCCACATTTAGTATATTTCATAATACAAATATAGAGTTTGGACAAAATTAATTCCATTCACGTGAACCCATACTGAATACTATGTATTTGCACTTAATTATGGTACTAGTAACCTGAAAAATAAGATAAATAACCAGCTACAACAAGTAAATTTATACTGGTAGAATAAAAAAAATTTACATTATCGATGTATATAAGTTAATATATTAAAAAAAAAAATTTGTAAGCGAGGAATCTCGCAGCCGCTACAACCTCTGCCACAGCCTCTGCCCTTCGGGTGAGCACTTTGTGCGCACTGGGTAAACCTCCCCTGTGTGGTTTGTAATAGCCTGCAAACCACACAGGGGATGTAAACCGTACTAGGCAAGTCTTGTGCGACAGGCTCAACCCAGAGGGCAATGAGGGAGGGATTCGATCCCAGGTCATCCATATGGATAACCACCCTCCAAACCAAATGGGCAACTCCGAAGGTTAATATAGTAAATTTTAATACGGGGTTTAGGTTCATTTTTTCTTGTGAGTTATTCCAGATGTTTAATGTGTATATATCGAATAAATCATCCTGGGTTGTTCATCAAGTATGATTTACGCAACTACGAATTTAAATGTTGATGTTGTAGCTATGTTTGTGTGTGTGAGAGTGTCTAACTTCAGGTATGCAGTTAGTTCTCAAATAATTCAATCTCAGGTGCAACCTTAGGAAGCTTAATTATTTTGGCAGCTACTCTTTTACAATTAGGTGTGTATCGGCTAAGTCATCCTAGGTTGTTCATCAAGTATGATTCATGTAACTTCGAGTTTAAATGTTGATGTAGTACATATGTGTGTGTGAGAGAGAGTCTAACTTCAGGCATGCAGTTAGTTTTCAAGAAATTCCTTCGGATCTTAGGTACGATGTTAGAAAATTTGTTTTAGCAGCTACTCTTTTATAGTTATGTGTGTATGCTTCATGCATGTAACGTCGAGTTTAAATGTCGATGTAGTAGCTATATGTACGAATGTGTGTGTGTGAGAAAGAGAGAGAGATTAGAAAAACCTGCAGCTTGAGCTGGAAGTGAGCCAGCAGTTGGAGATGTTGAAATGGTTGAACTAGAAATTTCTGTGGGAGAAGCATCATGCAATATGCTACTAAATTGCTTGTCCTTTCTAAGGTTAGTGGTCTCTTGTGGAACACTTGATTTTGTGGACATCTCTTTGTTAGGCTCATTATTGTTTGCGTTTTCTTCTAAACCATTTTGCTCTTGATTATTCTTCACTTCTTCCAAGTACATTTCCTCCACCATTGGCTTCCACAGTCGAACTCTAGCATTTATGAACCAGTTGGAGACCTGCAATTCATGCATTTAATTAGGGAAGTGGTACGTACTTTCATAACAGAGAAAAGTGTTTCAAGAATGCGTTTAAGTTAGTATATATTACGTAGGTGTTTGTCCCGATTTTCTTATCATGTTTAGTTTTCCCATCACTTGAGAGAAAGGACAACATATTTATCATAATTTAATTTTCTTTATAGAAGAAAATTATAAATCTCACACATTTGGCTAGTCTTTTTTCTTGCATGTAGGAAAATGTTTGGACTTCTATAAATTGAGGATCTCCGTAGCATTCACAATGTAGACATATAAGGTTTGAGAGTCGTGTTTAAGGGGAAACTTTACGGAACAAGTGTTAATGTGTCATTTCTGTTTGTCTCTTCATGAGGTTGTTCTCTCGATATTTTGTACTCTCCTTTTTATATAGTGAATTGCTCATCTCCACCGCGGACGTAAGTCAATTGACCGAACCACGTTAAATTTTTGTGCCTCTTTTGGTATATTTTTCTTTTGTTGTCTGATTTATCGTCGTTCAGAGTTTGCTTTACTAGCTTCCGCATAACACCTAATTTTTCGGTCCTAACAATATACACCTGTCAATATAATGAATTTTTATACTATCATATTATTTTTACCTATCGTAGCAAGTATTTGTCTTATTTTTAAGATTACAAAACTCAATATTCTTTGAGTGACCTGATAGTATAGAAATTATTTATATTGTCAGTGCTATATAACTTAATTTAAAAAAATTACGAGGTTATTAGCAAAATTAAAGAGAAGATAATGGAATTTTCAAGAACCTGGCTCCTCGTTAACCCTGTTTGCTTGGCAAGCATAATTTTATCTGAATCTTTGGGGTACCTGCAAGACAAAATAAAATAAAATCCCTGGTTACATCTCCGGTCCGACCAGTTTGGAGGGTGGAAAAAACAGGTTTTATTTTAATTTTCTCTAGAGAAATGACTCTAGGCAAAAGCTTTTTACAAGTCATTTTCAAGAAAATTTCGTTAGACATGATTTTTTAAAGAAGATGTTCAATTTATATAATAATTTGAAAAAGACTTAAAATGTTTCTACATGGTGTAAAATGGTTTTCACTAGAGATGGAAGTTTTCTTTTTTGAGGATACACGGTAAAGAATTCGTATACTAGCAGTACAATTTTACTAACTATAGTAGATTACTTGTTGTATTTTTCAAGTTATTATAAGTTCCACTTATTACGAATAATTACATATCTCTACCTTATAAGTGATTTGACAACGTACAATATATCCTTGTAGATTTTAACTTCTATTTGCAAGTGAGTTTAAGTTATACGTATGAACTATTGTTATAAGAATTTATAACATTATCAGATCGTCCAAAGAATATGTACAGGCTTTTCGAGTAATTGGCACTTACGGGTGCAGAAAATGCTCGAAAAGCCAAGCACGAAGTACTGAGACAGCTCTTTCCGGCAAACCTCGTTGGGGTCTCCAAGCATTTGGTTGCATCATGCCTAGCTGTTGGAGTGCACGTTGTTGCCTAAGATGATGATCCACATATCTTAGCCTAGATGATGATCCTTCAATTTTCCCTCCCAAACTATTTTCTTCTTCTCCTAAGCTTTTACTTGTGGCCTTTATTTGTCCAGTTATAGCATCTTTTAGGTAACGAAATTGCTTCGAAATTGTATGCAAAGCAAGTTGAGTGTATGATTTTGCTGATCCAATTCCTGCTGCTTCCTCAAATGATGCTACAATTATTTGCATCTGGTTATGGTACTGTCTATACCTTTGCTCCACCTAACCAAATCCAAAGTTAAAAAAATATAACTTTTAAGACAACAACTTAAAACAAGTGGATTACAGTTAAATTTTTCTATAATAGCTTCGTTTGTTCCGAATATTTTTGATGTTATAGCGAATTGTTGTTATAAAGAACATATATTATAACATAACATAAAAATTAGCTCGGAAAAAACTTGGCTTTTATAGAGAAGTGTTGTTATATAGGGATGTTGTCTGACTGTATTCTCGTTTGAACAATATGTAATTAAATTTGAAAACGAGTATTTGAAGTTGAAGTTGAAAAGTAGTGTTTGAAAGTCGAAATTGTATTCAGGTCGGAATTCCACTTGAAAAAAAGTTTAACGTTTTGTGAGTAAAAATTTATTTCACTTGAAATATTCTTCAAACCAAATTTTCAACTTTGTTTAAAGTTCAAATTGAAATAAGGGACAAATATATAAAATAACCTTGTGCAAGTAAATATTATAGAGGGAAAAGTTTAAATGTAAGCGATTCTCAAATGAAAGGTAAGAATATTTCATAGCTTGAAAGGTTAAAAGTAAAAGAAAAATGAATAAGAACACGTGCTTTGATTTTTGTCAACTCAACAAGACATTTTAAGTTTCTTATCTTTAACTTTAGTTGGACCCGCAGAAGAAAATTTAGAACCACACAGTCATCAGTTTTGTATACCACACAGAACCAACGTGATTGGTGACTCTTTAATGGAATTGCTTAGCTTCAACATGAACAAAATTGTACCTTTGAAAAATCAACAATTATTGCAAGTATGAATCAACAGTAACTTGACCCCTCCATCTCCCAAAAATTCCAAATAAATAAAACAAATGGAGTAACTAGAATTAGTGGAATTAAAGGCCAAACTATCTTCAAAAGAATTAAGGAACAGGCGGAGCTAGAAATTTGAGTTTATAGATTTTGAATTTTTAAAAAGACAGTTTGTTAAATATTTCATAAATTATTTATTCATATTTAAATAAAAATTTTAACACATATACAAGATCCTGGCCAAAGCTAGCAGATGTAAAATTATAGCTCCGCGAATAAAGATTTTTACAATTTTTGGATCATGTAAACGAAACTCCAATTCAAGAAACTTGATATTGATCTTTGATTAAGGAAGAAGAGGGAAAAAAAACTTATAGAACGTGATATAATATGAATTAGATAGAGGTACCTCATCAAGCATGCTAATAAGTTTGGCCTTTTTCATTTGAAGTTCTTGTCTTTGAACAGTTGTAAGCTCAGCAACACTATTTTTCTGGCTGCTAGTTTCACCTGATCCACTAGTAGGAGCAGCAGCAGCAACATCACTACCCAAAGGAATTAGTTCACTATCCAATAATTTGTCCTTCTCCTTAGCCCCAACCTCTTTGATGCTTTTTCCAACATTAACAACATCATCAAGAAGCTCTTGTGCAGCTTTTAGATACTTAGAACCAACAATCATTCCATTAGAAAATGAAGAAGATGATGCCCCTGATCCTCGAATATGATTGTTATTAGTATTTGTTCGCGGCGATGATGATGATAATATTCCAACTTGATGATTATTATGCGGTGAAATCTCATGGTGGTCTAGTGGAAAAGACCTGAAATTCATCTGTTGTTGTTGTTGTTGTTGTTGTTGTGGGGAAAGACTTAGAGAAAGACCTTGATGTTGTTGCGTCGGTGATACTAACCCCGGTCTTTGGAACCCCAATTGAGAGGCAAAGTCCGTGGTTGTGCCTCCGACGGAGTTGGGAGAAACCACAGCCTGAAACAAATGAATCGAACCCTTTAAAAGACGATGGAGTGCGCTATATAATAGGAAATAAATTATTCTCTACGAGCTTGTCCAGTACCGTCGGTATATGTGATTGGCTTTCATTTCTACCATCACCATCACCACCACCGCTATTTTGGCCATCAGAGCTCCACAAACGTTGGAGAAGGCCATGATGAGAGGCGGAAACGTCGTGGACAGAGGGGCGGCTCGGATCGTGAAAACTTGCCGGAAGGGGTACGCCGACGAAGTGTTGCGTGTGGGCTTGCGAAGGAAGTGGCCCGTGGGACAAATTTCCTGCGGTTGCGGAATTCAAGAAGAACATATTTGCTTGTTGAAGATGTTGTTGTTGTTGTTGTTGCTGTTGAGTGTCAGTATAGCCTATATAGTTAGGGTTCATCAGATAAAGTGTCTGCAGACCATCAGCTTGGATTTCTGAGCTTCCTTGATAGTACATCGCCATGGATTTCCACACCTATAAAATTCTGGCCTCACTCTTAAATGCTTAACCAATCAAGAAAGTCAGCTTCTTTTTTTTTTGGTTTTTCTCCAATATATGAAACTATTTCAAGAAATCTTGTTAAAGGAAGTTTAGGCCATCCAAATTTGGAAGTCACTTGTAACACCTGCAGATAGTACTGATGATGGAACCTGAAAGAAAGTAAGAGAGAAGAAGCTTATGATAAATCCATGCAATATTCTATAGATGGAAAACATTTTTGACATAGAAAATAGCATACTAAGAGTTATAATATATAATTAACAGCTCAAAATTTGAAACTGTATTTGATGAATCTTGATTGAGGACGGCTTTTGACTATGATGTGTCAACTAAGAGAGAACAGAGAGAAAAGTTTGTGCTTACTCTGACAAATATATGAAGGCTATATCAAGGACCTTCAACAATAAACTAAACAGAAACTAAATTTAATAAGAAAAGAAGAAGAAAGAAAGGTGAATAGAGGGAGAGAGAATGATTTTGAGAAGTTGCCTTCTTGTCAGATTCTTAAGTTTTCTGCAAACTCCACTGCACAAAAGGGGAATATGAATAAAGAGATTTTTATTAGTGCTATTCTCCCCAACATATCCTCCCCACTCCACCGCTAGAGCCGGATTCAGAATTTAGAAATAAAAATAAGTTCTTACAACAATTTTAATTTAATATGTAATAATAACTGGATATACAGTTCATAGTTTATTAATTTATAATAAATTTTTTAATACATATAAGGTACCTGGACAAAAGCTACTTAGATTTATGAACTAATAAGCTAGGTCCGCCCCTGCCTACCCCTGTCAAAATACAGTAAAAGAAATGGGTAAGAAAGAAAAACTGTGACCATTTTGGTAATAAGCTGAGATTTTTTTTCCTTACTGTTTTAAGAGGATAGATGATTAAAAAGGTAATATTGAGAGTCTTTTTGATATTTTACGTATTCTATTGTTTTTGTAAAGTCTTCCTTTCTCCTCCTCCTCCTCTTCTTCTTCTTCTCTGAGCATTTGTTTGTTTAATTAATTAATTTGGTGTTAGGTACGTGTGATGGAAATTGAAAAGGAATACTCACTCTTTCACTATTAGAAAAGCTTTCATTTTTTTTCCTTTTGATTTCTTTGGTGAGAGTGTGTGTATAGTGAATTTAACTCTAGAAAGAAAGTAGGCCAGGGATAAGAAAAATGAGGACATCTACTTCCACCAATTGACGGGTCAATAATAATTGATAGCACAAGATGCCAGAAGTCCCTCGATTTTCTTTAATTCTATTTATGACCCTCATATGTTTTCTAGGTATACAACTTCTTTTCCTTGGGTTGGCTTGATTTCTTTATTAATTACTACTACATTTTACATTTTATGCCCTGTAAAAGAAATTTACATTATAATGTTAGTGATTTTTCGTTATAGGAAAAATCTGAATATGTGAGCTAACACGAATCACTCCCATTGTTGAACATCCAATAGACTTGAAACTTTAATTAAAAATATAGAAAATGCATTATGTCTTTATTGCAATAGAAATAATATCATATCCGATCATTCAGCTTTAATGCATTTTTAATTATTTTGATCTCTGCATTGAGTGATTTCCAGAATAATGGCATGCAGAGTAGCTTTACTAGGTCCCCATCAAAAGATTGTAAAACGTCTGACCCTAAAATACAGTAGTAGGTGTGTACCAAATTAAAGTCATGGACCATATGACAACTTCAACAAAGAAAAAAGTGTCCCTCCACACCTTTCCTCAACTCCAAAAAGTTATTAAATCTTATACTCTCTATGAATAGTATAGGTCACGTTCTTGAAGTACATATCATACTTCAAAATCAAGGACCAATACTTGCTACATATTTTTTTATTTTTGGTTTTTTGGTTTTTCATTCTATATGCTGGTATCTGTATTGGGCCAAATTAAATATGAGTTTCCGTCGAAAAGTCTCACGTTTAGGATAAAGCGCTCCCTAACAAAGACAAGTACATACCCAAAACTCGAATCTGAAACTTCCGATTAATGATAAAATGAGTACTTACTACTTTACCATTAACATTCACCGGTATCAAGTACCAATACTTACACAAGTCATATGCTTGATAGGGAAATTACTCTATATAGTCAGTCTTCTTTAAGGGACACTTTCTCCTTCAAGATGCAATCAAACCATTTTTCTTAGAAGATGTCATCTGAGATCCTAGATTCAGCTTTCTTGAATTGATTATCACAAGAATTAGAATTCTTTCTTCTTTCGTCTTTATCCTGATCATGCAGCCTTTTCAAAATCTGTCAGCTTCCTTTTGTCCACTGAAAACAACTTGATGATATATAGTTTCTGAAGCATAGTCTATCAATTTTCCTATAAATTACTCTATACAGTACTATTAGACTTTCGGGATCGTTTGTACATGCTATAAGGATAAAGTTTGAGATTAACTTTATCCCATATTTACTTTGGGATATTAGCTAATCTCAGGATGGGATTAGTTAATCCCATGAGATATCCCACGATGGTACCAAACGGCCCCTCAATTGTTTCAAAATGGTGCTAATAGAACTCAATCATTATACATTACCGTACTTTTAGTACTTTAACTGCAACGTTTCATGGTTCAAACTATTTTCTTAATATTTTCTACTGAATTCTTGGAAAGCTGATGAAAAGGGGACCTACCAATCAAGAATGCACTTAGATTCTACTCATTTTAAAAATAATTTTAGCATTCTTTGTATCTAAAGGTGCGACTTAATGGTTAATGCGAAAAATCACGAGAGACTAGTGTTAAAACTCCAAAGAAACAAAACATGTTTTATGACCTTCTTCACATTTGAGTAAGTCTTTCATAGTAGAGTTATATATTCGTTATTTATGTTGGTGAAAGATAATAACACTCTGATAGAATAGTGAGAGGCCCGCGTAAATTGGCCCCATTATTTAAAAAAATAATTTTGGCCTCCCCTAGCGTTTAACATGGGTGAGTAGTATCTCTCTGGAAAGTACTGTAACTTCTTTCGTAACAAAATCTGAAGGTGTCCAAATTAAGAAACAGAAACTGAAATGAAAAGGAAAAGGGTTGATGCTACAGATGTCACGTCTGTTTGCGTTTGTGTATTGTTTTTCCTAATAGATTTTATTTTACTGACAAGTAGAATTTCCAAAGACGGTTTAAATTTCGATTAGGATAGGTATAGGTCTGTACTATTTTCTAAAGCAAAGAAGAGCGTGACAATTCTAAAAGGACGAAGACAAGGTTTCAATCAAAGAAATTGGTCCAATGCTCTTTAAATATGACATGAAGGAAAAACTACTTCCTTGAGGAAACGGTTGTTTAGATGCATCTCTTATTAATTAGTATAATAATTGATTCTTTGACCACAGACTACAGATGGAAGTGATAAATATATTTATAGTTTGTTAAAGGAAGGTCAGTTCATTTAATCTACTTAAATATCAACATATGCACCTCAAAGATTTTAATCATTGGCCAAAAAGTATGAAACTTTTTGCTAAACTAATTAAAAAATAAGATAAGTGAAGGATAAATTTCAGTCAAATATAATAAATCTCAGATCTAATACGTATTATACAATAACGCCGAATAACGCTTAGAACCAATTATGGGGGTATTAAAAGAAGCTATCAAGAACAAATGGTAGGCAAATAATAAGCCATATATATATATATTAAATGACAATAAATGTAAATAAAAGGAAAGACTCACCCAAATATTGAATGAGGTGGATGATCTTTTCCTCTGACAACAATGTAAGATAAATGAATATGAGAATATACGAGACTTTCTCGGATCTGATGCGTGAAAAGGTAGAACAAACAACAAATCGAATCACTGTGAAAAGGTAAAGTTTTTAATTATATCTCAAGAGTCAATTTTTCATAAGAGTTCCTATCAAAGTGAATTTTACATGCCTTTTGCACCCCTTTCTTTTACTATCCATATGGGATATTCCCAAAAACCTTAAAAAGTACAGCAGAGAATATTCCCTTTGATAGTTCCAAGACTGTACTAGTCGTTATTCCCATTCTTGGCTACCCGACCTCGGCCTTAATGGCTTGATCGGCGGTTCCTTATTGTTAGGCCCTGGTCGACCTCGGCCTAATCGGCCATGTTGAGCTGCAATTCCCGCACTTGATAACCTCTCTATGCCGAATTTCCTCAGCCGGATTTTGACTCATACAATTACATTAGAGTTAAAGTTGGGATTGAGTTTCAGTCAGATTAATATATATATACTACAGCATTTCAATGCTGCCAAAGGTAACAAGGTGTCTTTTTCTCTCTCTTTTTTTCCTGCAATTCAGAAGTCCAGCCCCAACCCTTGAATATTATGTAAAAATATGAAGAAAAAAAAATTATATAAAGTGAATTTTTTTTTGAACAACTTGTAGAGAAATTATCAGTTATATCAGCGTATAAGTAAGTCAAAAATTAGTCAATTTATAAAGTATTACCAATTTTAGTCAATTAGCTATTTGTAGCCAAAAAAGTAAGTTCTTGCTTTCTTTTGAGTGGATATTATTGGAATAGATTGGATACATCTTAATAAGTTTAAATCTCAATTTTGGAATGATTTGGTAGAGTTTTGAGGTGGTTTGAAGTGAAAATTCGAAGTAGAAGATAAAGATGGAAAAAGATAATATATGTATCACACGATGTATCATTTGTATATCATATTTATATCAAATGTGTATCATACGTACATCTATGTATACATGTGTGTGAGATACATGCCTGATACATATTTGATACATGTGTTTACCCGTAAAATAGTACAGTTGAATTTATAGCGTGGTTTATAGACAACAGAGTCGATTTGATCCAAAAGACGATAAATAAATAAGGACGAAAATTAGATTAACGAATAGAATTAAAGATGATAATGATCCTAACTTCGAACGTAGTCTTTCCGAGAATAGAAATGAAAGCACTGATAAAGCGGTGATAAAGCTATTATATTGCGCATAAAATAGTAAAGTACAGATTTTCGTGCAGAATGTTTCATGTCCTACAATGGCTGTTAATCCTCCTATTTAAGGCTCTGTTGAGAGAGAGAAAATCCCCAAATCAAGTTATTCTTGTATGAGAATAAAAACATCATTGATGGGTGCATAATGGCCAGCTTTGAATGCAGATGTTCTCTGTAATGGCTGCTCATCAAATACTATCTGATGTCAAACCTTTGAACCTCTATTATCAGCTATGCTTTCTACGGAATCCATCTCGCATCGGTTACATGCTTTACATCCGATACCGGTTATCTTCTGACATCTTTTGCGTGCCTTCTGTTCCACGTGTCACTTCACCATTTGACCATCTGTTATCAACCAATTTCACCCCATAGAATAGTCCCCTTAATTTTCAGTGACAGAATTTAGTGTTACCGAAAAGTAGATAAGAATCTTTTTCTTGGGGGGAAAGTTCCTGAACGGTCTCTGACATTTGAAGGGACGCACGTCTCTTCGCATTTAATACTCCGAACACGTGTTGCCTTGTTATTCGACAGGTATTTTCACCGGTTCTCGAGGTAATCATGACCAAGATTTTTGCCGTCTATAACTTCACTGCTGCTCATCATTTTTACTAGTTTCAAAAATCTTTCTCCTTCTCTGAATTCATTTAAATTTTTTTTACAACATTCAACTTTTTCTGCAAGAACTTCTTCACTAACATTTTACCACCATGTCTTCTTATACTGCTATCTTCGAAAGTTATGATCTTCTATTTGGTATAGGGCCGAGAAAACAAAGCTAAAGAGGTTGACGTTAAGTCCGAACCTCAAACTGTTAACACCATCATCCTACTCACTCTTAGAACCGCATCCGATCTTCAAGAACAAACTGTATCTGCAAACTCTCAATGCCGCAAGTTTTGGCCAGTTTGTAGGTACCCCTCCTCCATTTGTCCCTCTAGTATCCCTAATGTGAAGGAGGACTACAACTGCCCTAATGTAGAAATCCTCACCCCATATGGGATAGAGCGAGTTACCTACTCCAGAGAGGGGTTTATGTATGTCTATACATATCTCTTTACTTTGGATCCCTTCTCTTTGGGGTCGAGTGAAGGACTTGACCCAATAATTTTGACATTTTACCACCGGTACCAGGTCTGCATAGAACAAGTACGCCCATACATATGGCGGATAGTGGCCTGCCTTCGTTAATTGTGCACTAAGACCGAGGAAACTTTAACTCTTGCACATATGATGAACCTCTACTCCTCTAAGATTTTCTGTGGATAA
Source organism: Nicotiana paniculata (assembly GCA_005239505.1). NCBI lineage: Eukaryota > Viridiplantae > Streptophyta > Magnoliopsida > Solanales > Solanaceae > Nicotiana > Nicotiana paniculata. Next base: position 52,276 of record ML301726.1, read on the forward strand.
GTGTTAAACTTTAGAAAGCATGGTCACCATGCCCTTCTCACCATGTAGACAATGACAACAAACGTGGATGGATGGAACGGTTTGTCATTACTACTACCAAGGACATCATCCCGACCACAACTCTATCTTTTCTCGAGTCGTGGAATCTTTTCCGTAAGTCTTCGGTTATTTGTTTCGTTCTTCATAAAAGGATAAATTCTTGTTTTGATAAAAAAATTTTGGTTTCCTTCATTTCAGCTAGCTGCTGGGAACTACCACAGGTTCATGGTCTGGACCGAAAAGTTCAGAAAATTTTGGATATTACAACTCCGGAATCCTTTCGGTGGAAAAAAATGACTCCCAAGTACGGGTGGAGAGCTAAGAACTATGGTGAGTAAAATTCCTCTTCTTTTTTTTTATCTTAGTAGTTTAAGAGCAACTTACATAATCATCTTTTTACTTGTGTAGGGCTCCCGAGGGGTTCCGTCATCTACATGATGTCGACGTCGTAGATGACACCGAGGAGGCTGGGAGGGTGTTGTTGAATGCCCTGGACCAAATCAGAGCTCGTGGATTTTCCCGAGCCTTCGATGAGGGTGCCTCCTCTCGGAGTCCCCAATACAAGAATAAGAAATCGAAGAGGAGTCATTCCTCCTCGGGTGGGACTCAAGAGAAGAGAGAAAAGAAAATACCAACTGAGCCGGCCAAAGTGGTCCTCGATGATAAATGGGAAGCTAGTGATGAAGTGTATTCCCTTCAAAAGAGAAAAGGATCTTCATCGGCTCAACTAGATGCACAGCGGGGGGAGCTCCAAAACCCACCAGTGAAGGAAAATCAGGCGCTCTTTTGGTGAAATGGACCTGGCTGAGAATGTTGATTCTCACTTATCAGCCCTTATTTTTCTCTTTGGTCCAAGGAGTTCAGCCCCTAAGCTTCTTCTTCCCTCAACCTCAATAATTATCAATCCTTATTCCACAACTGCTTTTTCTCCTTCTACACCGAAAGCTCTAAACCCAACGACACCAATCGTTCTTTTCCACCAGCACCAACTGCGTCTCCTCCACCGGCATCAGCCCAAAAAGGAAGGAACACTGCTCTCAACAGTCTCCCGATCATAGGAACTTGGGAAATAATTATTCAGCACCTTCCCCAGATCCTCGTGGAAAGCGAAGCGCCAATCTTTCAGTTTCAAAAGAGTGCCATATTTTCTCAAAGACGGAGGGACTTGCTAACTACCTGAAGCCGTTAGCTTCATCAAAAGATAGGAAGGATATGGATTCCCTTGCGGGGGAGTGCCTAATAAATAACAAAATGCTCTACTCGGCACAGTAACAGTCTCGCTGTTTTCCATCTTTTCTCAATTTACGTTTCAACGTAATTATATTAGTTTTATCCCTTTTCAGGCCAACTTTCTTGCCTCTGAGGGCCTACATAGGCTGACTCTAGATAATCAAGAACTTGCTATGGAACAAGACCAAATGTTGGCCTAGAGAAATTAATTCGATGAGTGTCTCCCAATGTTGGAGGCCAAAGCTGCTCAAATGGACGAGATCGAGGCCCGATTGCAGAAGTCGGAGCAAGAAAGGATGGCTCACAACCAAGAAGCCGTACAACTTCATGAAAATTTAAAAGAAGCAAAGGCTAAGATGCTGAGCTTCATGATGTTGTGATTGTTGCTGCTGAAGGTGAATCGACCTTCATTAACAAGTTAGTAACTTGGAGGATGGTATGCGTGTCCAAATCGATGAGTCCCAATGCTGTCGAGGAGAAGAGGGCCAAAACGGAAGAATGACTCAAGAGAGTCATGGAGCAAAACCGGCTTCACTCAACTACCAATGTTGAGCTTAATTCATGACTTAGCATAATGAAAGCTGAAAGAGAAGAGTTCCAGGCCGAAATTGATAAGCTCTGAGCAAACCTCCAAGATCAAGAAGACTTCATCGTCTTTGAGAAGACCTATGCTACGTATAATATGAATAGAAAGACTTTGGATGAGGCCAAAGAGGAAATTTCCAATATTGACGATTGCCCAAGCTGGGGAACTAGAGTTAACCGCTCGTGAGAATCTTTCGGCTCGGCCCGCTGCAACTGCCTCCTCGAATACTAGTTCCAAGTATTTGGGAACCAAAGGGGAGATATAAGAGGATGAGGGCCCCGAGTAGGCAGGGGAACAACCTCCTTCCACCCGGAAGAATGAAGACCCTTCTCCAACCTTCGGGTTGTGGCAGCAAAGAATAATGTATAATTTTTTCTTATAATCTTTTGTAATTATGCCTAAACTTTTTACTGAGTTTGGCACTTTAATAAAAGAATTTTTTGCTAAAGTGTTTTGCAAAAATATCCTTTTTACCTTTAGTAAATAAATCTTTGGGTATATATTTCATTCGATAGATTTCGATTTCGGGCATAAACACTTCCAGAATCTACCCTTTACTGTAAAGGTTTTATAAGAGAGGACCCTTATATTTATGGTGTTGTTGAAGAGGGTGTCACCCCGCACAAGCATTTAAAGTTGTCATTAACTCTCAAATGACAAAATAAATTAACTTATCATTTGGACAAGAAATAAGACAAGAATAAAATGGATTTCGATTTATTCCCTTCTATCTTTAAGAGTACATTTATATAAAAATTCACTTGTTCAAGTAAATAAATTTCTCAATGCATGTGGCTAACTTGTACAACTTATTTCTATGGGGATGATCATCCAGTCCTTGGTCCTGATAAGACATTGATCCCGGTTCTTACAGTCCCAGGTTTTCGTGGCACTCTTGGTGGCGTATCATGTATTCCCCTCCCCTAGTGGTCGAATGCTAAGCATGAGAATTCGAACACTGGAAGTCTTGTATTCATACGGATGCTTTATCGGTGGTGACAACTTGTGAATGGTTAAATAATCTTTTTGAATAGTGGAAAGCGAGGTTTTTCATCGAGCCAAAGACTATTTAACCATCCACAAGTTGTTTAGCACACGAGCTTGTATCCGTCGATCCCATCGGTGTGAGAACTTTAATGCCTTGATAATTAAAGGTTTTGCCTTTGCCAATGATTCTCCCTTCGTAGTATGCTTTACCTTGCTGCCTCATTAAAAATATCGCTAGAAAAATCCAATTGAGACAAAAATTGAACGAAGGAAAAAAGAGTGCAACACATACTTTCAGTATCATCAAGGATCTTTAGTAATAGTACCTTTTAAGGTGAGTCACGTTCCAGTTGCTTGGTAGTTTAATTCTATCTTGATTTCCAATTCATATGATCCTTCACCCATAATAGCTGAAATTCAGTAAGGAACTTCCCATGTTAGTCCTAGCTTCCCGGCGTTGACTTCCCGAGTGATCTCATTAAACTTCCTTGCGATTGTAATACCTTTCATCCTTTGCTTTTGGGCCACCATCCTCATGTATGACAGGTCCCCATGTTCTTCAAGCAAGTCTAGCTTCACCAGCAACACTTCATCACTTTCTTCTTCGTGCGCTTGGAAAAACCTCAAAGTTAGCTCCCCCACTTCCATTGGTATCAGAGCCTCCAAGCTAGATACGATGGAAAAAGGTGTTTCACCCGTGCTCGACCTTGTCGTGGTCTGATATGCCAACAGCACACCCGGTAGCTCATATGGCCACTTGCCCTTAGAATCTTCTAAATATTTTTAAGGTTTTGAATGGTTATCTTGTTGGTTGACTACATCTACCCATTAGCATTTGGGTGGTATAGTGAAGAAGTAATTTGTTTAATTTTTAACCCTTCCACGAACTTTATGACCTTTGAAACTAATAACTGTGGCCCGTTGTCACAAGTAATCTCCTTCAGTATTCCAAATCGGCGGATTATGATACTTTGGTCCGTAAATTTTGGGACGCTTTTGGGTGGGTAACTTGCCATGTCTGAGATATTCAATGAACTCGTTCCTCCAGTACCAAAATAAATTGGCTGAATTTACCTCGCAATAACTGTCCACATCTAGTATTGAATACAACAATTGGATGACCGTACCAGAATCAGATCCTTTCATCTCCGTAGACGACCCTAAATTAGCCAATGTGTATTCTTCCACATTTTCCTCCCTAAGAATGTGAATGACCGACCATTCCCTAAATCGTGCAAGTAACGCTTGAACCTTGTTCAAGTACTATTGCATGTGAATGACCGACCATTCCCTAAGAACGGTGTTGATACCCAATTTTGTTCTCATATTTTATAAATATCATATATACTTTTAAAATATCATTTTTCGCTTCATCGCCAATTTACAAGAGACATATAAGTATTTTCTATAATTTTCCATAACTTTTAAGGCTTTAAAATTGATTTCTTGTATTTAAATTGTTTAAATATTTATTAATTACCCTTTCAAATTATTTTGTGATGTCTTAATCATCCAAATTTATTACTTACCCCCACATATATTCTTTATAATATTTTTACTACATTTCATATAATTATATTTTTATTTTAAGTTGTTTATACAATTTTGCAGTAATAGCCTATATCTATACGTAACTACATTACTTACATTGGGTATACTAAAATAGAATTTTTATATTTTTATAGTTTTAAGCTATTATTTTCAATCATTTTACTGTATAATTACTATTTTTATTATTTATAAACTACTTTTTATAAATTATTTTAAAACAAATTTCATATATTTAATTTTATATCCCAATGAAGGGAAAATTTTCGTACCAAAATAGGCCTAAGGCATCTGGCCATTCATTTTACTCCTCAGCAGCCCAAACCAAACAACCACATTCATGTAACCCGGTCGTGACACGTTTTACGACTTGTACTACTTCCCCTTTAATCATGTCCATTGATCTCAAATGATCAACGGACCACAACAACCCTTCCCCTTTCTTTATAACCCTCACCCCAAACCCTAGAGATAAATCCCCCCCCCCCCCTCCCCAATCGCCTCTGTTTTCTCTCATCTCTCCTTCTCCTTCCTTCAGAAACCTTAGCCGCCTTCCCTAATCCTCTCCAAATCCAATCAAATCATGGATTCCTTCTGTGATTTACTTATCTTTTACGTGTTACCTCTTTGTTACCTACAAGACTATGGTGTTACTTAGTACTTTCCCTTTTTTTGGCAAATACCAGTCTCCGAATCAAAGGAAATCGGCTTCACCCTTCGAGATTTGGACGATATTTCGTTTGTATACACTCACTACCAGGCCACACGGGTTTGATTCAGTGAGATGTTTTTACTATTTATGTTCTCTTTTGAACTAGGGTTTATGTGATTTTCTCCTAAATTGATTCTGAGTGATTACGCATGCTTCTCTTTCCTTATTTGTGTTCAATTGACTATATTTCCTTATTTATGTGTTGATCTTTACTACCATATAAACCCCATTTTCATGTTCCACTTCTATGTCTAAACAACTACTGCTAGGACTACTGTTACTATTATTATTCTCCCACTCTCACTCATTCTAATTATTCTGAGACTTTGATTTTTGGCCGCCTGAAAGGCTAGGCAACCGAATTCTATTCATTAGCCTCCTCCAGTGCAAGCACTATACGAAGCCCACTTTGAGGCTCTTGTGAACTCTGAAGCACTAGGGATTTGGAGTTTCATCGTTCTCCGGTAATCACCGTTATTCCTAAGATTTTGAGTTCTTCATTCTTTGTTTACTTTGTTCGCAACTGGTTAGTACTTTATACTCACGTAATTTTACTTCCCTCTGATTGTGGTTTGTGCATTAGCATTACTGGGATTCCTTTGGGTGTTTAATGTTGTGCCACTTTGTATACAAGCCTGCTTTATTAATGCCATCCTGTAGTTTTAACTCTGTATAATTCTGATTTTCACATAGTTAGCTAGGTTGATTCATGAAGTTTGCTTGGTTTGCAATTAAACCTGATTGATATTTATCGCACTTTGTTTGTATCTCTTGGAAATTATGTCATTGCTCAGAATTATTTTCTTCATGTTGAATCCCTTATGCATCGCCTGTTGTTTATCTGCAAATCATGTGACGACACTATCTAAATGCTTAGCTAATGTGCTCTTCCTTGACATTACTAGCCTTAATTCATTCCTATCGTAGATGTCCAACCTGATTGATTGTTCGTCTTCATGTTTAAGTGTAATTGATTGCTTAAATAATGTTGCTTATCATGAATCCATGACTTAGAACCTCCTAAGGAACTAATGCATACCTAGAACTTATTGGAATGTGTCTTTGCTGAGTCTTTCATGTACACCTACTATTTCCCTGGAATCAACTTGTGACTATATGAATTCTATATGCCAATATTGTTACCATGGCTAAGCAGACTTGTTTACTTGCTTTGATGTTGTGTGCTCACTGATCGTTTAAGACTCCTAAGGTGAATTTCAATATATGTCTAGTTTATTTCTCCTTATGACTAAAATAAGTCCCAGACCTCTTCATGTGATGCTTGCTTGCCTTATTTACATAAAAATCAGCTTCTTCTCATCTTCCATGAATGTTTACTTGTTGGATTTGAAACCTTTGTGTGGTGACTGGTATTTTCCTGAACATTTCACATGTTAAGCTCTGCAAGTTAGTTGTTCTCATTAGGCTCTCATGATAAAGCTTCCATGCTAAGGTTGTATCTCACATGTTCCTGCCTATGGTACTTCTAGGTTTTCATGTTCAAACCTCTACCTAAAGCTCGCTAAGATAGTTCTGGACCAATCTTTATTTTGAAACTTTGTTTGAAATAATCATGTTGCTCTTAAACTCTGTTTCTGGAATGATAAGCATAAACTTGCCTCATATGTGTCTTGTATGTTTCCAAATTTAAGCATGATCTTGCTTTTATTCCCTGATTATGATGGTTGCTAGTTACAGTATTAAGAGTAGTTATGTTACCTGTATGGCTGAACTTAGCATCCCTTAGCTTAATCGTTGGAATCGTTTGGGCCTGGTATGTTGGGCCTACCTTTGGTATTGAGGGTTCAAAGTATATTGTCTGCACCTGGAGCTTGGGCCTGCTATCCGCATAAAGTCCTAAGCCTATTAGAAGACCCGGATTTATTATTAAGTTACTCTATATTTGTATTTGGGTCTACAATTATTTAAAATGATCTGTAATAGTTTATAAAACTGAATGATGGGAAATTAGTGAAAAGGGGTAACGTGTATACTCCATTCTTGCATAAAAGGGTAGAGAACATGTCTATAGGGTCTACGTGTTTTTTTTTGCTGTTTTTGTTTAGCATGTTTTATTTCTGTACAGCGGTAGAAATCAATCTTCTAGGAATCACATACACTTCACTCAACTTGTCTAATACTTGTACACCATTCAAAGCATGTTAGTTTAAGTATTCGCTATGCTTGTTTTCATGTCTACTATTGTGCACACTTAGACAACATATCTGGAGGATGCAATGACACATGCTTCGGTAATCTAGATAACATGTCTATGGGGCTTCAACTAATCGATCAATCAGTCGCTTCTATTGCTTTTATTACACTGCTCATCCAGATATCATAACTGTAGGATCTTATCAATTAATCGACTGCTTTTGCTACTTCATTGTACTGCCACACTTAGGTTACATGCCTATAAGGATAAAGTATTATAAAATCAGATTTGACTATTAACTATTAGAAATCATGTCTATAGGATACTATCACCCGCCTAAGGAGCATTGTTTATAAAACCAGCGCTGTTAATTCTGAGCTTTCAAACACTTGCACCACCTCATTATGCAAACAATTAGAGATCAAGCCTATAGGACCTGAAAAACCTCTAATCTGCGAAGATGTTAGTCTAAAGCTGCAATGTTGCATGTGCAATACTGGAAATCAGAATCACATAAAGACCATTTTTATAGGACATAATGACTTTAACGTGTTCTCTAGTAGAAAATGTATGCATGCGTGCAATATGTTGCTTATGTGTCGAGGCCAACTGGAGCCATTTATTGACTTTAAGTGAAGTCCTATATGTTTTGAATGCGCACCTGATTTATCATTTTGATCATCCTATGTAGAGTCTAGAACTACCCAAATAATATGTCAAAAGCCTCCTAAACCATAGGTATGGGACGGGTAGTGCATGAATAGGAGACGATTTAGTATGAAATTAGAGTGCTTTATGTAAACAACTTTAACATAGCAATCGTGTAGCAGAAGATGATAGTTTGTGCCCGCTGAATAATATGAACAACCCTTACCCTAAAGTAGTTGCGAAGTATTATTTATGTCACATAGGGTGATCCTTTAGGATAAAAAACTTAGGACCCCCCCCCCCTCCTTTATATGTTTATTGTTCACACTTAGTCATTGAATATAGGATAATTAAGTTGTGCATTATAACTCCTAAAGACTTGTATTGATTATCTATATAGTTTAATTGTTGCCCGATTTTCTTTACACTTGTTCACAATAGTACCTTTAAATTCCTTGTCTTCCATACTTATATGATCACTTAGGACAATTTTAATCTGATAATCCCACAAAGTGTAAACTTCGGTTGGGACCCATAGTTGTGGACCTCGAAGAGTGCCCGACACTTTCTCTTTGAGGTAATTTGAGCCCTTACCCGATCTTTGGTGACACAGACTAGTTAAAACATAGTTATTTGCAAATAGGTACCATAACACACCTTAAAATTGTTAGGTGGCGACTCTTCTCTTTTAATACCCATTTAAAAGAGTTGTCACATGTTTAAATCCGTTTTCGAGAGAAAAATGGGCGTAACAAACGGCACTTACCGCTACTTTCGAGGCCGTTAGATAAATTAGCGGTTGCTCACTTTCCCCCAGTTTTGAAAATAACAGAGGACTAGATAGGTACCTTTTTAGGTCCTTCAATGCCCGGTGGCATGCCGGAGTCCATGCAAAGTCGTTCTTCTTTTTCAGATGTGAAAAGAAATGGTGACATTTTTTCGAGGACCTTGAGATGAATCTGCTGAGAGCTGCCAAAATGCCAGTCAACCTCTGTACTTCCTTCACACTTGTCAACTGGTCCAGGATGTCCTCTATGGCTCTGGTTTTATCAGGATTTACCTCGATCCCTCTCCGTGAGACTAGAAACCCCAAGAATTTTCTGAAGCCAACCCCGAAGGCACACTTATCGGGGTTGAGTTTCATATTGTACTTCCTTAGAATTTTGAAACTTTCTTGGAGATATTTCAGATGATCTCCTGCATTTAAAGACTTAGTTAACATGTCATCGATATATACTTCCACCGTTTTGCCTATATGATTCTCAAACATCTTATTAACGATCATCTGATAAGTGGCTCCGACATTTTTTAACCCAAAAGGCATTATATTATAGCAATAAGTGCCAAAGTTAGTTATGAAAAAAGTCCTTTCTTGATCCTCTGGGTTCATCTTAATCTTATTATACCCGGAGTAAGAATCAAAGAAACTCATTAGCTCGTGACCGACCGTAACATCAATCATTTGATTAATGTTCGGCAACGGGAATGAATTGCACACCTTATTTGAATCCTTATGTCTATGCACATCTTAAATTTTGTTATTATTTTAAGGTACTACAACTATGTCGGTTAACCATTCGGGATATTTTACCTCCCGGATCGAACCGATATTAAGTAGTAGGGTTACCTCTTCTTTAACAAACCTATTCTTGACTTTTGCTATCAGACGCTTATTTTGCCTTACCGGTAGGAAGTTTAGATCCAGACTTAGTTTGTGGACCGCTACCTCAAATGGGATACCAATCATATTTGAGTTCCACCTCGCAAAGCAATCAACATTAGCTTTAAAAAAATTTATAAACTCTAACCTGAGCTCGGTATTTAACCCAGTTCCCAAATGAAACGTTCTTTCCAAATACTCCTTGAACAAAGCCAGTTGCGTGAGCTCTTTCGCGGTCAAATTGGTAGCGTCTGTCTCCTTTGGTACTTGAAAAGACCTCGGAACCTGGTAGGACTCTGATGACTCCTTACCTTTATCATCTTCATTCAAAAAGGGAGGCGGCATTGATTCCTATAAGTGTTATTTGTTGGATTAATTTCCCTAGCTGCTGGAAACGATCATAGCATTTATCTCCCTTGCCGCTGATTGGTCTCATCTTATTTGCTTGATCCCTTCCGGTATCAAAAATTTCAACATTGGTGATATGTCGAGGGAACAACCTTCATCTCGTGTATCCACGGCCTTCCGGGGATCACGTTATAGCCCATGTCTCCATCTACCACTTCGAACATGGTGGTCTTTGTTACACCTCCGACGTGAGTGGGTAGCAGAATCTCTCCACGGGTTGTCATGCTTGTCAAACCAGCTAGGAGCTTTGCCGCCGAGATGATGTTCTTGGTTAACTTCGCTTGCTCTAGAACTCTCTACTGTATGATGTTGGCTGAAATTCCTTCATCAAACAAAACACGCTTAATTTTAAAATCTAAAACATTGAGAGAAATTACCAAAGTGTCATTGTGTAGCAGAAGAAATCCGTCAGCATCTTCCTCTGTGAGAGTGATGTCATCTTTCGAGTCTTCGTGGACCCTCTTTGAGTGAGTCACCGATATTTTCGTTTTTATCGCTGCTGAAAAGGTTACTCCATTCTCCAAGGTCATATTGATAGTCATCCGAGGTGACCCTGCTTCCATCTTGGACGGCTCCGCATTGTTCCGGCTTGGCCCATAATTATTTTTTCGCGATCACTTAAAAACTCACTAAGATGGCCATTCTTTATCAATGTCGCCACCTCCCCTTAAAGATGTCGGCGTTCCCTAGTTCTATGGCCGTTAGTCCCATGGAATTCATACCAAACTAGGATCCCTCTAATTAGGGACCGATCAGATTGGTTTCGAAAACCGTGCTTCTTTTGATATTCCTCATTGTCGACACCAATTCTACTAGGCTGATTTTAAAGTTGTAATCTGATAACCTGGGATATACGGGATCTCGGAACCCTGGCATCTCATTTTCTTGCAACAAGTTTTTTTTCGGCCACGATCCGTCCTTCTGTCAGAAGCAAACCTATCCAATGACTGAAATCCTTTACTATTACGTCCATCGGTCTTTCGTACGAAACGACCCCCAGATGACCTACGATCTGCATCAAAATCATCTTGACCCCGTCCCTTAGTTGATATCGATGAGCCAAGTTGATCGTCTTCTATTCTTATTTTTGACTCATAGCGGTTATGTACATCCGCTCATGTGGTTGCCTGAAACTCGAGCAAGCTCTTCTTTAGTTATTGGGAGGCATAAGAACTCAGTGTATTTAGACCCTTCGTGAATGCCTCTGGTGCCCACTCATCCGGAACCGTTGGTAGAAACATCCTTTCCTTCTGAAATTATAGATACATTCGTAGGTTGGCAATATCATACTTTAGTAAAAGTGGCTATTAATGTCACAGATTCTATCCCTGAAAGTGGCTACTAACACTTGCATTATGTTAGGGTTATTAGGTTATCTACATTACAACCTTCAAATGCGGTCTTTTTTTAAATTCTATGTGAATACGAGATGTTATGTGCACCGCACTAACCTTTATCATACTTTAGTAGAAGTAGATATTCAATTTTAAAGTGGAGATAACATTTATTCTTTTATAGTAAGCTTTTGGTAAAAATTAAACAAAAAGATGACAAAAGTTACTCGTAAGAATTTGCGTCATATTCACCAATGACTTCATGTAAAGTGTAGTGTATGGCCAATAATGTTTTGAAACCTAGACTTCACTGTCATTTTCTTTTGGTACGGCTGCCAAAAGATGACCAAAAAAATTTATTATCCTCTGCTGATGGAATGATATTATAACACGTAATATTTTGAAGACAAAATATATAGTGGGGAGGAATATGGAAATATGGAAAATTCCAAGTAGGTCGATGATCATAAAGTTTTGTGATGCCAAGTGTGCCATCCCTTTAATTAAGTCAGCATCAACGTCGCAATTATTGTCTTCATTGGCTTAAAAATATATCGTTAATTGAACGCTACTTTTTCGTAACATACCATTATTATTTCCTTGATAATATTTAATAATTTTTTTAATTTATCCATTGATAGTTTAATGAATATTTACATAGTCTGCATCATTTAACTTGTTATAATAGATTATTTATTATTATTTTTTGATTTTCCGTCATTGTCATTAAATATAATTTTCTTTTAATGAGCTGATTGTATAAATATTTGCTTACCCCTCCATATACAGAACATAAACTCTTTAAAAAAAGAATAAGACCATTGATTGAAAAGGATGATTTATATATTAATTTTCACGTATGTAGCATAAAAGCCTAGCAGTTCTCATTATAGATGGCCATAATGGGCACAAGAACTTTGTTTTCTTTCCTGTTTTTTTCTTCTTTCTTTTCACTTTCACCTCGTACCTCTTTTTATCTTTCTTTCTTCCTTCTTATATTTCCTCCTTACAATTTTTAACTACTTTGTCAACATCTGTAGGCAAGTTAAACTATAAGTTCTTGATTTGATTGGAGTTCAATATTTACTGCTCCAAAATTGAAAGAGACATGGAATTTTTTCCTAGTCCTAGGAGTAGAAACCACTATAGTAATTTCAGGTCAATTCATACAAGATCGAATCTCTTTTCAAATAATTGAATACATATCAACACTTACTGATATTTAGGATTAAATCTAAGAGCCACTTGTAGTAGACTATAGCATCTCTTTAGGTACTTTCATTTCTAGAAAAAACATGTTTACACCAAATAAACAATTTGTTGTTTCACTTTATGTGGTAGAATTACTAATTAGATAAAACAAAAAGAGTTTTTTTCAAATACATATTAATACTTTAAATAATTAATTCACAATTGTCACTTAAACAATTCTTATGTAATTTGAATATATAAATTTTATTTTTTTATAAAAACTTGTACTCCAAATTAATGTATATTTCCCTTACAGCTTGTTTGGATTGTCGTTACCTATTGTATTGTATCGTATTGTTACTCTAAATACGATATTTGTTTTAGTTATTACTTAAATTTTGTTTTATCTTATCGTTAAATGCGTCGTTACGTAACGACGAAATGTGTTACTTTATGTAACGACCGATTTGGTGTGGTTGCGTCGTTATCTTGTTTTTTTCTCTCATCTCACCCTTCACTAATATTAAGTATTTTATTTTATCATTTACCCTACTTTTTTATATAATAAATTTATCCCGTATCATAATTTTTCATTATAATATTACAAATTTATTCTTTATATTACTGATGCATGATATTATGAAACAACGACAAACAATACAATCTATCCAAACATTATATTCATTAAACGATACAGTAATACAATACAATACGATACGATACATTATAAAACGACACGTAACCGTTCAAATCGGTGTAAATGTAAACACCAGTATAAAGGAAGACGAGGAACAATCATATACCTAAACGTGAAAGGTGTTGGTGTTGTATCTAACCCCACAAAAAGCACAGTGCGTGTCACGCAATGGGATGTTCTCCAAGCTAATCCATCCAAACATTAATCTAAAACTTTTGCAAAATGGTCAAAAATAACTTAGTTAAAGTGGACCCCAAGAAAATTCGTAAAGTCAAGATATGAATAACACAGAGAGGCCCATCAAAAGGTTTAGCATTATTAATCACGTAAGTTGCTTTTGCACGTATCTAATCTCCTTTTGAAAGTGATGCGTTGGACCATAATTTACACTTTAAAAAAAAAAAAAAAAAAAAAAAAA